>DWGO01000850.1:0-10839 GCA_018247635.1 Eurytides dolicaon deicoon | reverse complement strand
TATTTATGTTGACATCAAAAAGAGATTGTAAACCAATCCAATTTTGAATAAAAAAGTTTGACTTTGACTAAATTGGCAAATAATTTTGAGTAGATATTTCACTAACAAAAGGCTTTGGTACTTTATTTCCTTGATTCTATAATCCAAGAAATACTTGTTTCGGTTAAACCCAAACGTCTTATAAATTCTTAGAAACGTTCGAGTTATAATGTTCAAATTGAAAATTTCAAGAATCGCCGGGTAAATATATGTGAACTATTTCCAGCGCATTTCGGTCTCAGTGAGTTTTGTACATTTTCCTGAATCGTTTACTTCTCTGCAACTTGTAGTAATTTTATTCATTTTAAATTGCTAAGAACACCTTTATCTTCTAAACCGACTTTAAGAAGGAAGACGTTCTCAATTAGTTTGATTGTTTTTGTATATATGTATGTGGTAATTTCTCCAGTTGTCAAAGGATTTTGATGATTCCTTTTTAAATGTAAAGGCTTTATTGCAAGGTGAGATCTATAGAAATCATTGTTTTTAGACCATAAAGACCAGGGACCTTCGTAAAATTAGTATGAAATGTATTTTGAGGGTGTTGAAGTATGTAACACAAATGGCGATTTTGTTTTTTTTTATTATTCTTTTCAGTCACTTTACGCGTTACATGAAAAATGTATAAAAGGTTTTAATAATTCTATTTAAGGTTGGTCTTCTGTAAGGCCCGGTAGATCTTTTTGATTTCCTTCCACGGGTAATTATGAAAGTTAGCTTAGCTGATTTCTGTAATAAAAAAATAATTTTACGAATTCGTTTAGTAAACAAATGGTCAGTTAGTCTTTTATAATCTTTAGTCTATTACCTTTAGTAATGTGTAACTGATCGTTATTTAGCTGCTTCTACTTATTTTTCATTGTCACTCCACAATACCGCGGATCTTCGTTAATTTCACATGTATCTCGTGTTAGTATGTGTATAAATTATCTTTTCTATCTCATATATCCTTTCTGTAATAAATGCATCAACATGTTGCATATCAACATGTTAACAAAAGGATGTCTAACATCTTAGAATGTACTGTGATCATGAATGGTATAAAATGTTCGAAACGTCAGGAGATAAAAAGTTTTATTTAAAATATATAATATGAATAGAGAAAATCATTACTTACGATTTTTCGACCCATGTAAACATAAAAATAAAACTTTACGAACATCGTAAAGTAATGTTGACCATGCGTTGAGCAAAATAATAAAATAGTCACTCAAATCCCAATGCCGTCAAACATTCTGAAATAGATACAAAATTAAAGGACTAGTCAGATATGAAATATCATTCATTCCAAATTTCAACCTAACAGATGTCAGATATCGTGACATGCAGACGGAACTAACTCAAAAACTTTTCCGTTTCTAGAATCGTGATAAATATGCATACTTTGTGAGTTTAACAAAATATGGTCTTCTCTTCCCCTATGTTTCCGAAACGAGGGTCATTCCTATTGTTATTGACATAGACTACCCTATTTCAAATTTAGTTTAATACACAATTGGAAGTATACGGGCCTTGAAATGCGAAATTTCAAACTTCTGCCCAACTGAAAGACGCAGCTCAGCAATGTAGTCTACATTTGGCTGGAGGCAACGCCTAGAGCGCTATTCGTGAGCAACGAGTAACTTTTACGTAATATAAATGTGTTAATTTCCTTTTACCTCTTGAAACATTTCTTAAAAGAGGGCTCAAAGTGTTCATCTTGTATTTAAATCTCTTTATGTTTATAGAATTTTTATGTATTATAAATTTTAAATTCTTTCATCTATAATATAGAGTCTATATAATATAAAAATTGTATATTCACGCTCAAAATTTTTAACCTGTTCCCGTTATAAAACTTCTGAATATTTTCAAAGAATGACATTGCGCGTCGCAACAAATTAATAATTTCGCTGGTTGTCACTGTCTCAAGAGACTATACTGCGTAAGCCATTAATATTGTAGTGAACCTTGTCTCGGAGACGGTGACCTTTTCTTGAGCTTACAACGTTTCGTTGTTTTTTTATGAGAAAAGTGTGCAATGTATGCACCAGCTGATAGCAGGTATTTCACATCTTATAGACGTTATACTCTTGGCATTGAACATCCTTTGCCGATGGAAATCTCTCTAAAGTATGAGTCACTGATGCGACACTCACCAATCGGAGTGCGTGAGTGTAAATACTATTACTGTCTTGAGTCCACTAATGTGTGTCTGAACTACAAATGTATATGTATTTAAACGCAAATCTCTCAATCCACCGACATACGTTCACCTGTACTCGTTATTTTGAGAATCTGACTTTGACTTGACCGTCTGAATTCTGATTACGATTATTGAAACAAGAATAAAATAAATCGTTTTTGAACGACAACACTAATGACAGCGCTTTATAGAGACAATAAAATGTTCAAAAACACCATGAAAGTTTCCAGTTTTCTTATTGATATTTCATGGATTAGTACTCGACATGCGTATCAAAGGACTTAAAATATGTATCTTTCGCTGTGATGTCCAGACTGTTGTCTATTAATAACTTATAATTAATACTACGTTTGCTTTCGTAAGATATTTCTGTACATATTTTCATTAATCTTGTCGGAAATGGCACCTAAACGACGAATAAAGTTATTAAGGAGTACAAAATTCTTTCCGCTTTCCCAGAGATTTTTCATCCGAAATTCTCCGGGTGATTTAACCTTCTTTGTCTACAGTACAAAAAATTTCATAAGAATATGCTTGAAGCGTGGCTTTTTCTTGTTTTTTTTTTTATTATTATTTTGCAGCTACAAGTGTTGTTGCTGTTGTATTATGGACAAAGTTTTGTCTAATGCATATTTCAAACTAGATAAAAGAAGCACACATAACTACGTCCTTTCATCCTACTGGATGGATATAGGTGATAATTGGTGTCATTTGCATTTAAATTAGAGTACAATATTTTTAATTGTCCTAATTAAGGCATTTTTTATTTTGTAACTGATGGACTCTTATGGCACCCATCTAAGATGGTCCGTCTGGAGTGACACAGCATTTCCAATGAATCAACCGCTAAACAGAAGTGCGCATGCACTGCTGTATTCCGGTTTGAAGAGTAATGTTGCCAAATTAATTATTGGGCATAGCGATGGAACTTCTTAAATATCTGGGTTACGAGCGCAGCGCAGCGCCAAGCACGTTCTGTTTGATACTATGTTCTTATGTACATGATTATTTAAACGACTTAATGTCACAGGAAAATATATGGAACTAAATAGGTGTGTTGTCGGGGAAACAGAAATTTAAGATGATTTATTTCTATGCCCAGTAAATAACACTGAAAATTCTGCCTTTCAAACCGAAACAGTAGTGCTTACACATTACTGCTTGGCGGTAGAATAACAGGCGATGCTGTGGTACCACGCCAGTCGGACTCTGCGAATGTGTCGTACTACTACTAATTTTTTTTTGTTTCCTTTCTTGTATTGTGCTATTTATTATACTTATATCAGAACTGAAACTTAATAATGTATTTCGTATTCTTGCATAGCGTTATCTATGGTTAAAGACTGCCAAGTTTGAGATTTAAAAAAAATCGTTCCGGCAGCCGATGGTAGTAAAAGCTAAAGACACCTTTCGATCCCGCGTTATCGACAATGAAGTTTGAGATTACAGCTTCGCGTCTAATGGACGGCGAAAAGGGAACTTTCAGGGAATTCACGACATTTCATCGTCGGCTAATGGGCTGGAGCAATTTTCAATTTTCCGCCCTTTTTAACGCGTCATTATTAATTCTTTCTATAAAGACACCAAAGGTGGCGTTGATGTAAATTAAAAGGGACATTGAATTTCAATATGCTTAACGTAGATTATTTTGTTATGTACCTTCACTTCCTTGAAGCTTTTTCTTACGAGATAGAGTGACGAGACCAGTCGTGCGCCTGTCGGTAACCGTCACGCCTGCCATACCACACAATAAAATACCATACGGAGTTTGCTTGGCTCTGTGCTGCGCTCGTCAACCAGAGATATTAGATGGTCTATCTCTTTGTCCTGTAATCATACACGCTCTGTGTGGTACTGTGTTGTCATGGGCAGGTGTGACGCTTACCATCAGGCGCACGACAAGCTCGTCTTGTCACTTTATCACGTAAAGAGCCGAGACGAGCATGTCGTGCGTCTAAAATAAAAAAAATCTTGTATAAAAAATTTATACAAGATTTTTTTTCTTACAAATTTTTAGGTACCTGTCAATATTTAAACTAAAAACGGTCGTGTTAACTTAGATGGAATACAACGTAACTCAGTTTCATTCTTTTCAGTGCGAAACTAGATTTTTTTTAAAAACCTTGCAGCGAGAAAATAAATTATCCCAAGAAAGTTCCGGTTCTTAAGAAGTCCGCCGGGAAAAAGTTAAATTTGTTTCTACCTAGCAAATATTCGACTTTACGGATGAGTTTTTAAAGTAGTTTATTGTTTAGTGCGTAACGTTGTTTACGAGAAAAATATTGAAGTTACTACTTTTTAATTGATTATTTGACTTGGCCTTGTGCCATTAGAATTATGCCTTACTAGGTTGGCTATAGTAAAAAAAAGATATTAATTTTCATCAAATGAATCTAAAATTTACTTTAATGTACATACTTTATTTGATAAAACATTGTTTAAAAACCTTTTGTTTTAACTCTGAACTGGAGGTAAATTCAATTACCTGATACAGTTACGTGCAGTGTTCATATAACAATACAAGGTCATACAGAATAAGAAGAAATTCTCTAAGTGGTAGGAATTTTGCAGAGTCCAATTGGGGCGGAACCACTGCATTGCCAGATATTTTACCGCCTAGCAGTAGTGTGTAAGTACTACTGTGTTCCGGTTTAAAGGTTAATGATGCCAGCTAAATTACGGGGAAAACAGATTGATCTCTGGGTGACCAGCGCAGCCCAAAGCCAAGCACGCTCTGTATGGTATGTTGTTATGGGCATGCGTGACACCTACCATCAGGCGCACGATTTGTTCGTCTCGTCACTTAATCTCGTAAAAAAACACCTTGGCCTATGTGGTCAACAATGGGTTTTTTTTACAGTAATTTTAAATTGATTCCACTAAACCGGCTCGGACAGAAGTTCTGTTGAGAGAGTCGGCAAGAAACTCAACAATTGCTCTTTTAAATACGTATTGTTCGAATGCTGCGTAGTAGCGAACCGTTTTGAAGTCTCCGGCGCCGGATGTCAATATCAGGAGGCGCGTGCTCGTCCCAAATAACCATCCGCAAACTTCTATCGATCAACGTCTGCGACCTGCACCGGATGATTGTACTCCGCAAACAAGCAGTGTATTGATTCTTTTAGACTGATATAAATCGTCCTAAAACTTATCTAGCTGTTCTACTTTAGTAATGGACAGGAAATTGAATTAAAATTGAAGAAGAGGATAACGAGTAATACAAAAATTTTAATGAGAATATCATTAAAAATTATTATATTATAAAATAAAACTATTTACGGATTTTGTCGCATTTATTTTTAACTTCCCGACGTTTTAAAACAGTTTACAGCGTTAATGATCACGGGACGGTTAAATAGATTTATTTTATTATGTCAAGTATTCGCGTAAATAGAAGAAATCATTAATTATTATGTATTTTTACATATAAGAAAGTGATAACGTAATATTTAACTTATATTGTTATACATATTTATGAATGACAAAAATAACATTATAAAATCTTTACGCAATTTAATAAATGATAATGCAAGGCAATATCATAACGCGTACGAATATATCGATTTCATCTCTATAACTTAGCTTGTCGTTTGATCCTAAAAATCGATACGCGTTATAATATTAGTAATATTGGATGTTTTCATATATCGGTAATGTGACAAACTCTGATATGCTAATATACCATATTCACTGCGTGTGAACACTGACTATTTAACATATTTCGCATACAACTAACCTGATCTAATATTAGTGAGAACATCGTACGTATCACCTAATATAGTCCAACCAAGTCTATTAAGGTAATATTCCTTATATTTTACTTCGTTTATTGGCCCTTTAACGTTGGTCGCATTATATAATCTATTGGACAATTCGACTGCAACTTCATGGTGATCCTGGATTCGTGTAATATCTGTCTCATTCTCTAATACATAACCGTAGTATATTAAGATATCAATGATATTCACATAGTAGTAAAAATATTATGTCACTTAAAGAATGTATTCATATTAGTTAATACTGACGAGTATCGGTATTAACCCACCTTTACTTAGTTTAATATTACCATCCGCTCTTCTATATTATTATCTTGACATCATTACGACAATTTATAAGTCATAGTACATTACAGTTAGCGAGCGATAGAAACGCAATGAATCTTATTTGTTGTAAGTCATCTCTCGACACCTCTTACGGTCGTATGGACGGCATGACATTGATAATGTAAGTCGACTCGTCAATGCCCCTTCAGCTCAGCACAGATAAGGCCAATCGTTCGTGTTGCTGTTACATAAATAAAACTTGAATGAGACAGATAAGTGATCGCTGACGAATGCAAATAAATTTACATTTTAAGCAACTTGCTTGTTCGCCTACGTTGAGAAAATATACTAAATGCTTTACAATCATTTTTTTTATTCTCTAGGCATCAGTGCTTTAGATTTTTTAGATACGATTGACTCTTTGTTGTTTCTTTTACGAGATAAAGTGACGAGACGAGCAAGTCGTGCGCCTGAGGGTAAGTGTCGCGCCTGCCCATAACAACACAGTACCACACAAAGCGTGTTTATCTTTATACTGCGCTCTTCACCCACAGATACTAGATGGTATATCTCTTTGCCCTGTAATTGCACTGGCATCATTGCCCTTTAAACCGGAACACAGTAGTGCTTACACTTTACTGCTTGGCGGCAGAGTATTTGGCAATGCAGTGGTACCTGTTGGTGGGTAAGTGATATCTGTAAATGTATATATTTTAAAATAATGATACCTATATTTAGATTGAAGAAGAGACTACCTTTATATATGTATCAAACGCGAATAAAAATTTAGTACCCCGATTTGAATTTTATATTTGTTACAAATACATTAAAATACCTTAAATAAAACGTTCACTGTTTACATTCATATTGTCAATGTAATGCAGTGGTGTCTTATATTAAAGTTACATTTAGACAATTACATAATGCAATGCTTAGAGTAGCTTTTTTAAAAGAGCAACTGTTGAGTTTCTTGCTGGCACTTCTCAACAGAACTGCTTTCCGAGCTGGTGGTAACTTCCTGACGATCTGACTTCACTGACGATTCAAGAGTGCTTGTAGAAGTCTAATTGAATAAAGCTCAATTTCATTTCATTTAGAGTTCAAAAAGTTACAAAATTTACTACGGTCGAGATTTGGCCAGAGGGCCGACCACTAGTTTAATAATTTCTCTAATCTGTTAATCAGCATAATCAGACACTAAAGGTCAGCCTTTTTTTATTACATAAAGTGACTCGAGGAACAAGTCGTGCGCTTGGTGGTACGCAACACGCCTGCCCTTAAGAACACAGCGTCACAAAGAACTTGCTTGGCACAGCGATACACCCTTTACTCAAAGATTCGAGGTGTTATATCTCTATGCCCAGTGATTACGCTAACACCATTGCCTTTCAAACCGGAACACAGCAGTGCTTACACACAGGGCCGGCTTGACCTATTGCGGGGCCGGGTTAAAAAAATTTGCGGGGCCTAATGAAGTGAAGTTTAATTTTATGAGTGTAATGAAAAAGGTTCTTAATTTTCGTAGACCCCGGGGCCTCTCAAAACGCGGGGCAACACGCTGGGGAACATGCTGGCCCTGCATACACACTATTGCTTAGCGGCAAAAAATTGGCAATACAGTGGTATCTCCCCGAGGTGGACTCTACAAAAGACTACTACCACATAAAAGCAGCCTAGTTCCGTTTGAAATTTTTCATAGAAAATTAAATGAAAAAGAA
Organism: Eurytides dolicaon deicoon; assembly: GCA_018247635.1. NCBI lineage: Eukaryota > Metazoa > Arthropoda > Insecta > Lepidoptera > Papilionidae > Eurytides > Eurytides dolicaon. The sequence continues at coordinate 2,854 of DWGO01000850.1, read as the reverse complement.
ATGTTTATTTTAGTCTCAATTAAATCTAACCATCATCCTGTTCTTCGCGCGCTTTGAAGTTAATTGCGTTAGCGTCGGAAATGGACGCTTTTTTTTCTTTTGCATAAAAAGTCGTCGTGTTCCTGTAGTGTCGAGCTCATTAAAGGATCTTGCTCCACCTTATTAGGCGCTGTCGACTCTTCAGTCCGGTCACTCGATATGGTATTGCCGGGTACTTTGACTATTCTCGGCCGTTATGACTTGGCTAACAAACAATCCGGCGCTTTGATAATTCACCGCGTTTATGGCGAGGCGAGGCGTCTTACGGCTGCGGGGTGCATTAAAAATTAATCGAGCCCCCTCTCGCCTTCAAAGATGCCTCAACAAACACCAAGTGCAAGCAAGCCTGTGCGGAACGGCATAATTAGTTCGCTTAATCTCCGTCTGTTTACCCCCGTTCCTTAAGTGAGTGTTTTGCATTTTTTTTACGTGATAAAGTGACGACACGACCAGGTCGTACGCCTGATGGTAACGTAACTACGTGGTAACTAGTGACGTGTTTTTCCTTTGAAGTTTCATCGGCTAATTCTGTCCAACGTCTAGGAGGTTAAGTGCAAACTGGACAGGAATAAAAAGAGTGGACAGCCGCCCGTGAGTAATACTCGGTTACCTCATCAATAACGTCTAATCCTGTCCCACAATGCATCCCGCCGTTCACAAATACGAGTATGTACTCGATACTTTTGTTTCGATATCAAGTACTTTTAGTATCGAATCAATCTTGCGATACTTACTTGGTATCGAAAGAAAAGTACATCGTATCAAATCAAGGAGGAAGGAAGGAGATGAAGCGAGCTATTTTTTTGGTCCATAATTATTGCACGAGCAATTTATAATAACACTAACACTATCTAAAAAGTTTCGATATGAGTAAGTATCGATACTTTAGGTGTACTCATATGAGTTGTATCGAAAAGTGACTTGAGTAGTATTTATATGAGTAGGTATCGATACTTTGGTGGTATTGGAACATCCCTAGGCGCGGGTCGCGTAGCTTGACTCAGGCTCTATTTTAAGCCCGCCGATTCGCTGGCGCACTCGTGATGGACTTTCGATGTGTTAAGGTAGCGTACGCACTGCTTACAACGCAAAATGGAGAAGCCAACACGGCGTACCTTTCATTCACGTGGGTTGTTCATTGATTTATCTTGCCCAATTTTTTTCAATAGGTTATCTATCTAATCTTTAATTTTTTAATAACTTACGATCGACGGTATAGTCGTAAGCGCTACGAGCTCTAGGTCTTTGAAAGCATTTTTACTCTTGAGTTTATTAACTTTTTTAAGGTGCTTTTTTTACGATATAAAGTGACGAGACGAGCAAGTCGTGCGCCTGATGGTAAGCGTCACGCCTGCCCATAACAACACAGTACTACACGCTTGGCTCTGTGCTGCGCTCGTCACCCAGAGATATTAGACGGTCTATCCTTTTGCCCTGTTATTTCACTGGCATCATTGCCTTTCAAACCGGAACACAGTAGTGCTTACACACTGCCGGCAGAATATCTCGCAATTCAGTAGTACCGCCCCAGTCAGACTCTGCACGAGTCCTACCACTTAGAAAAATTATATTTCTTCTGCTTTGCATTGTTAATTCAGTTTTATTACATGGATTAGATAATAAAATGTTTGAAAACCTTGGAGCTATATAATTTCAAAACACAGTGTCAAAATCATTATTCTTTTTTTTTACTATGTTATAAGTTTAGCTACACACGCCTGATATATTTTCGGCTCAAACGCCTTACAGCAAAATTTTCCTTATCAATTATGAATGATTATTACTGTTTTTAACTTTTTCTAATCCTAATACACATGCTACACCTACTAGTAATCACAATAATAACTTAATATTTATATAAATACATTCTTAGAGATAATTAAGTACGCAATAAAAATATATTGCGCCTTAAGAAGTAATCGTTTCGCGAACCTAAAGTACACTTCATTTATAAGCATATATAGATTTACATTCACTCCGAAACTGTGATATTTTAAGTCCTTTTCTTCACTGCACTAGTTCGTCACGCCACATATTTTTGACTGCACTGAGTTTTTGTCTACACAAGTGAGATACTTGGCAGAAAGTTCAGGTTGCCGTCGCCTGGGGTTTGGATTACGCCACTTCCACTTCTGAGTCGGAGTCGTCGGAGTAGTTCCTGACGGGTTGGGCCGACGTGTACGGGGAATGGGGGGAGCGGTCTGGTTGTGGCCGCGGCAAGAGGGGTGTCCGACCACAGGCTCGCTCTTCCTGCAACTTCCGAAGGCGCTCCTGCTCCTCCCGTTTCTGCTTCCGCCATTTCGCGCGGCGGTTCTTGAACCATACCTTGAAAAAAAAAACGATAGTTTTTGTTTTTTTTTTTTCTTAAATATAATATTTTTAACATTTATAATCTATATATTAATAAGTGAAGATTTAATTTTTAACTTTGTACACCGTTTTTAAGCATATTGCCCCCATGTATCTTGGCATATTCAAATAAAAAACACAAAGAAAAAGAAAACGATAGATTTGTTTCTTTTTTTAAATAGAATATTTTAAATTTTTATAATCTATATATTAATACGAGAAGAGATAACTTTGTACATCGTTTTTTAAGTATATTGCATCTAGCATCTAGAACTTGGAATAATCAAATAATCAAAGTTTGTACGCAGGAGAAGAGCTGAAACTTAATATTTGAAAGTAATATTTATAATAAATACATTAAATTGGATAAAGGCAAACGTTAATTGTTGATGTTTATACTCTTAATGTCAAAACAAAAAAAATACTATATGCGTAAGTTACTATATAAAAAATATAGTAATTTCTG
>DWGO01000849.1:0-10842 GCA_018247635.1 Eurytides dolicaon deicoon | reverse complement strand
ACAACACAATACCACACAGAGCGTGCTTGGCTTTGTGCTGCGTTCGTCACCCAGATATATTAGATAGTCTATCTCTTTGCCCTATTATTTTTCGTTGCCCTTCAAACCGGAACAAAGTAGTGCTTACACATTAATGCTTGGCGGCAGAATATCCGCTCTAGTCGTCTATAGCACTTACAAAGATCTTAGGAACGTTATCTAGTTCCAAAGCACTGCGAGAAATTGAAAGAGACAAATTTTTTTTCAACACTTTCAGCACTATTAAATTAGCACTAGGCTAAATGGTTATTATCAAGTAATGATTTCTCCCTTGTATAAAATATCGATACTTGACATTATAAAATGAAACTATTAACGGATTTCATCGAGTTTTTAATTCCCGACGTTTCAAATACATAGCTCGTGGTCATGGTAGGCCCCGTGAAGTAAATAGTTTCAGTATATAATATATGTAAATGCATAGTACCACTGAAATTAATGCAATGACTATACATTGCAAAGTAAAGTTATGTCAACAATTATACTAAAATAACGTTATGTTTGCAAGTGTGTGCAATTACAATATCATTTTTATGATGAAGATGTACTTCGCTATAAAAACTATTTCGCCTCATACCATTTTTCCAATTCTAATTCATTATCCTAAATGCTTATCCTATTACAACTTATTCAGAGACATCGTTTACCTGCGAGAAACTATCCTATACTTTGTTCCAACGGCACATTGCGTCAAATGCAATGAAAGAGTGTTTGTATTTTCTTTTTCTTTTTTAAACAGAGTTGCTTCATTTAGTTTAGTACACAGGAGGAAGACGTAGTGTTACATATCTCCCCGTCCGCACTCTACTAATAGTCTTCAGTTCCGCTCAGTTGCTGCTCTGTGGACGTTTCTCGCTGGGGTTAATTTGTTTTCTCCGGCGATCGATAAGAGACGCGCGCACTAGGAACTGTTTCCATTACTCTTACGTTGTATTTGTTTAGGAAATAAAGTCACCAGTCGTTTAAGTCGGTAGTCTGATGGAAAGCGAAACACGCATTTCATAACAGCTAATCTGTGCTGCGACTGTCGCACACAGTTACAGGACAATCTACCTCTATACGCTACTTAGTGATTATGTTGGCAACATTAATCTTCGAACTGGACACTATTGTTTACACATTATTGCTTGGTGGTAGAATAACTGGCAATGTAGTGATACCATCCCAAACAGACTGCAAAATGATGGTACCACTTGTTTCCTATCTCGTTTAAATATAAACAGCGTGTAACACAAAAGTCACTCCGTATGTATGTTTGTTCGGGCTTAAATTTAACTTTGTACCGTACAAGTATATCGGAAATTCTATTTATAATTTCTCTAACTATTAAAAAATTGTTTGGTTTCATTTGGAAATTAATTCTTTAAAATTAAAACTGGCAGAGTAAATAGTTTTTTGATGTCATAGCATAAGAAAAGATATCAAAGCATATTCGTGTTATCTTCTTTTGAGAGACGAGACGTGCAAGTAGTGCTCCTGTTGGTAAGCATCATGCCTGCCATAACAACACAGTACCATACAAAGCGTGTTTGGCTCTGTGCTGCACTCGTCGCTTAGATATACAACACAGTGCTGTGTTTGTCACCCAGAGATTTAAGATCTTTTATCTTTTTGTCCTGTAATTACACTGGCATCACTGCCCTTCAAATTGAAACACAGTAGTGCTTACACATTACTGTTAGACGGCAGAATATCTGGCAATGAAGTGGTACTGCCCTAGTGGGACTCTGCAACAGTCCTATCACGTACCACTTCTTGTTATCTTCCCCGATTTGTCGCGTTATCTTCACTTGAATACAACTATCGTGTCGTGCGTGGCAATGGAGACGCAGCTTGCTGGCATGCCTACGTGCTGTTAGCTCTACGGCACTTGAAATTCAGCACGGCGCACTCATTTGTGCTAATCGCGGACACAGTTTTGTCGTCCGCGGGACCTTATTGCAAATGCTGACTGACAATGGGGACACCATCTCTGTTAGATTACCTTAAATCCCTTGAATTTAGTTTATTTGCTGACGGGTTTACAAACGTGGTAATACAGTGATTCTCAAACTTTTTTTTGTTGCGGCACATATTTAACGATTTTAAAAATTTGGCGGCACACAAAGAAAAACATGATTTACAAGCTAATAATTTCTTTTTAAATGATATAATTTAAAAATATTAACATTATTATATATTTACAAAATTTGGCGGCACACTTTTTGAAATCTGGCGGCACACAAAAGTGCCGCGGCACAGTGGTTGAGAATCACTGTGGTAATAAATATAAACAGCAGACGCTTGAATAACTCTTACATACCAGCATGTAATGTGCACCAATACACACCCATACACATACACTTAGCCGTTTAAAAGGAAAGATTTACGATAATCATAATAAATATATTTGTATCCTCGTTACAGAGCAAACCTTCAGTGGGTCATATATATGTAGGCTGTTATACGAGTATACACTTTAACCGTTTAAAACGAAAGGTTTATGATAACAGTAATAAGTTTATTTGTATTCTCCGTACAGAGCAAACATACAGTGGGTCATATATATAGACTTATACATTGTAAATTGCTACTATGTATTCGACGAAATAGCACCAAAGGCAAAATTTCACTCTCGGCTACCGATTCACAGTTAGGTCGTACCACTTTTGATATATTATTTTGCAGAAATGTAAGCACATACATCCTCTCTTTATCGCCATGACCAAGAAAGGAAACAAGGAAATGTAACAGTCCCCGCTGGTTAAAAGCGTATTCTCACTAGAAGCTCATAAATTAATAGTCGATTATATATCTTGTACCGAAAAGGAAGACCACGCAATCAACATCCCTTCTAATTAACCCAATTCTCTTACGAATGCGTCCGCCTTACATTCGGGACGTTGTACGCAATAGAGCGCTGTACGTGTTTTCCGCAAACCTATTTGCCGCGGAAGTGGCATATTGCATAGTAAATTCGTCTAGCGGTTATTGGCATGGCATAACGAAGCGATAGAATAGCGTGCCGCTACTCGTCAGTCATGGCGTTCGTTGATTATTATTTCCGATGGATTTATCCTTTCGCCATTCGCCTTTGGTTTGATTTGAAAACAAATGTCAAGAATATTAGAATTTTTCTAAGTGGTAGTCCCAGTGGACTATTGCGGAGCCTATACTGAAAACGCATATTATTATTTATAACGGTATTACTACCGTACGAAGGTAATAAGGGTTGGGTATTAGAGCCCGACAATTGCAAGTAAAAGTCTGCATTTTTTACCCGTGGAATGGGTGCATACGTTTACTGATTAATTAATAGTGCAAGAGATTAATTATATATATTAGATAAAGTAAGGTTATTTGTTTAGTGAACGGCCCATTTTTGGACAAATCGAAAAGGGATGAATTATTTTCATGATTAGTATTTTGAAAGTTTTATGCATATTATAAACAAAGGCTTCTGTAACAGGTTATTGACTCTATAACAGAATAACAAAAAAACTACTTACATAATTATTACAACTTTGTTATAAACGTTTGGTTTTGTTGGTAATTAGAGAAAACGATGATCCTCTTGGCTCCATGAATTATTATTGCGTTATTATATAGTATAAAATAATATAATCCATCAATTATCTAATATTATATCACTGAACTATTTTATCCTGGATTGCAGGATAATATTACACTTAACATCGCGGCTGATGTTGATTAAAACACAAATCAACCATTAAGGTAGCGTTTTATATTAGATTTCAAGAATCACATATATAAAAAAAACATATGCGTTATTAAAAGTATCTTGTCCAATCGTATTACTTAGACAGGTCATAATTTGGTTTCTGCGTGAGTGTTAAAGATACTGCCACACTTCCGTGCGCGATAAAAATTTATTGCAACTAGCCGCTACGCAACGTAGCCATGTGCTGCGATGAACATGACGATAGATTAACGGGAAGTAAGTAATAAAATGTGTTAATTTTATTAAGCAATTTTTCATCTCTCGATAATTTATGAATTTTTTTGACCAATAAAGTGACGACACGAGCAAGTTGTGAGACCTGATGGTAGGCGACATGCTTGACCATAAGAACAGAGTGACATAGAACCCGCTTGTTTGGTTGCCTAGAGATTTAGGATGTTCTATTTCCATGTCCAGCACTTACGCTGGCATCACATACACTTTAAACCAAAACAGCAGTGTTTACGCGCTGCTTTTTGACGGTTGAATAATTAGGAAAGCAGTGGCATCCTCCCAGACAGATTCTGCAGAGCAATCCTACCACTTAGACATCAACCGTAGAGAAATTTCCTTTATTTATCTAAAATTGATATTAAAGGTACTCAGGTATAGGCTAGGTTATTGGGTATAACCCGAAAATGTCATTTATACTTGTATAAAAAGTGACAACACGGACGACTTTAAGTCTGTTGGACTAAAATGCTTTTGAAATTACCTAAACAATTCTAGTGCGGGTACTCGCAAAAGTTGCGGTTCTTAAAAATGTAGAGCGCTCGAATTCCCGCCTCTCCTTGGCATTGTGCCCTCATCCCCTTTCTGTCCTGCGTCGCCTGTGGTCAGGATACGCTTATCCCGCACTCCTTTGGCTATTTTATTGCTCTCGCTAATAAATCTGTGCATTAGTCCTACAGCCCGCTGCAGTCGAACAGATAATAAAGGCGTCTCGATTCATTTGTAGCGATTAAATTTTTATTCTTACTAAACGTTACGTTATATGCACATACAAGATTATAAGGACCATTTTATATCATTCATATGTCCATTTTGATTTTCCATAGTTGGATTATATTTATAAGAGCCTAAAAATTTGAGTTGTTATGTTTCATAAATATTATTTAAAATTGAGGGTAGTCGGTTTTGTGTCCATGAACGCTGTTAAGTATTAGATATGTCGGATATTGAAAAAATAAATAAATTCGATTACATATTTATTTATATATTCGATTATATGTTGTTTTTATATAATATAGTTTTAGAATTTTACCAATAATTTATAATTTATTATCTAATATTTTAATTGTAATATTATTTTGATAGCTATTACATTGTACCGTTAAAGATTATAACGGAGTTTCAAAAGAGTAATTGTCGAGTCTTTCGCCCACTTTTTTCAGCAAGACCTTATGCCGAGTGGGTGGTAGCAGCTTTTCACGGAATAAAATATAAAAATGACAAAGCCTATTTGAATAAACATATTTTGATTTGATACGCCCGCACGTTCCTCATAACTAACTGTTAGGAAAAGCTCCACCTATTCACGAGGCGGATTGCTCGTTACTGCCACATTGCAAGCGTTGCGGTAATTTCCAAATACCCGTGGATTCAAAACCAATTAGCCCCGCAAAGGGCTCGTACACGGGTCCTCTGATTAGCGAGTGTGTTTCAGCTTTATTAATATTCCCGATTCGTATGTTGTCGGCGGCGGTGGTTCCATAATTTGGATCCTTTACACGCCCCGTAAATGCTATTACGCCCGTAACCGTGCGATGAATGCGTTCGTTATACGTTAAAATAACCGTGATTGGAGAGCGGGCTGTTTTTTTTTAAATATTTTTTAACTGAATTTCAATTACATTCGACTAAAAGGTTTATAGAGGTAGTAATAGGTTTGGGATGAAAAATTAAGTGGTGCTATATAAGCAAGCCAGGTGCCAGACGGTATGCGACACGCTTGTCCAAAACAATACAGTTTTTTTAACACGTTCCAATTTCATGTGTATTTACACTGCTCTTGTCACCCGGAGAAATAAAATCTATCTCTGTGTCTATGACCAATAATTTCTTTGTAAATGCTACCCTTCAAACTGACAAAGTAATGCATTTGCATATGACTGCATGGCTAGCGCCAAGCAGTTGCATGAATAGTTATAGAATAACTTCCCTAGGTGGTCTATACGGAGGATGCACACAAAAAAGTAGAACTCAATATTACATACATACGTCGATGCACACATAATGGCATTGAAGTAGAAATACTTGGTTTCCTATTTGCGGAAAAATGTCTTCAAAAATTATGTTTCGGCGAATGCTTTTCGCGTGCTGTAAGACTGTTGTAAATTTCTTAATTTGTTTTTAAAGCCGCATTTCAGGTCGTTGGAAACGTCGAACTTCCGGGAAGGAGCCCAAAATAATTACGCGCGTAAACATTTTGCGACTACGGTTGGTGGAACGTAAAAACCGACGATTGCCTAGCCGTTTTGACTACTTTGTCATTTCACGATCGCCCTCAGGACACGCGTAAAAGAATAATGTTCCTATGGTCTATTCACTCGTATTGCTTGTGTGTAAAAACGTTTTTTTTTATTTCGTGTGCCCGCTTTGACGTTGTTTCTTGTTTATCTATGTAATTTGGTTTACGTAAGTTAGAATTATGTGTGTATTTTGCCTAAATTATTAAGGTTTTATTTTTATATCTTATATTGTATTTTCATCGCTCAAGAGTGTGAGAAAACTATTCCTAATTTCGTTTGGAATTAAAATGAATGGAATTAAGCCGTAGTCTAATAATTGTGAAATTTCTTATTACCAATTTTACATGTTCTGTCCTTATGTTAAATAGTGGTTCTTAAGCGAAGAAGCAGAAACTCGATACGTACGTACATCGAATCGCAGATTCAATAAGAATACGTTTTGTATTGAGGACTATAAAACCACTACTGATCATATTGTTAATAAACCATATGTATAAGGGAAGACGCTCCCCGGTTTAATATTTACGATACAGCCCGCAAGGGTTAAAAATGCCATTCGATCGCGCCAAGCAACATTCTTTCATGTTCAATCCATGTTGGGCCACGTTGGGCCGCGCCCGACGCTGGAACAAAACTATTTCAGATAGCGCGCGGCTCGTAAGATTTTACGAGGCACGTAAACCATTCCTAATGTCGCTGTCCCGTTTCCAAGCACGTAATGCCAGCTCCAAATCCTAACGGCTGATTGTCGTGCGCGGGGTGAGCAGAGACCGTAAAGCGGACTCCGCCCCGGTGGAGAGCGGTGACATGCTTTTACGACATGTCGCAAGATTTCATATCTACCAGATGTCGTAGATTTTAACAAAGCTTTACTTCTTCACCAATAAATAACGTTGTTAGCTCCTAATGTTTGGCTGGTGCAACTAAACTTGTCCAAGATGGCTCTTATCACGCAGGTGTTAGGTATAAATGTATACACCCAACCCTGGGCTAATTTCGCAGTATGTTGGAGGCGCCGCGATTACGTTCCTTACGAAGATCCCGTGACCCCTTATTAGGGCTGATGACTATTGTGGGAGTTTAGTCGGCAGGGGTCTGGCATAGCCTATCTGCTAGCTGAGGGCAAATAGATATCATAGATACGATTTTCCCATGAGAAAAAAGAGCGATGGATGTCTTTATTCATATATATGTTGTTGTTATAATGATTGCCAATTAAAATAATAATTAACCATTGATATTAAACTCAACTTAGCTCTATTAATAAGTTCAGGAACTATAAATAGAAAATTTTGTTTGTCTCTCTCCTACCGTATACTAACAATATGGTTTTTAAAAAACTGGAGTAAGCTCTTTCATTTCCTGGACAATAGAGCCTCAAGACTGAGAAGTAAGTTTCATGCCACGATTTGATCGTTTTGTCACTTTACTTTCTTAAAAAAATATTTAATAACAAATATATTGTCTAAATTATTACTTATTATTTTTGCATAAACTCAAAATGCTTTTTTTAGGAGGTAAGGTGACGAGACGAGCAAGTCGTGTGCCTGATGGTAAGCGCAACGCGTGCCCTAACAACACAGTACCACATATATCGTGCTTGGGTCTGTGCTGCACTCGTCACCCACAGATATTAGATGGTCTATCTCTTTGCCCTGTAATTTCGCTGGCATCATTGCAATCTGGCAATGCAAGTGGTACCGCCCCAGTCGGACTCTGCAAGAGTCCTACGACTTGGCACTGTTTCTTTTAAATCTATAATAGTTCAACATCTTAGTGTAATCGCGAGACATGCCTCGAAGGAATAACCGTTCTTACATAATATTTACGAGTATGTAAAAGTGCGGTTGAGGGGAAGCTCTTGTGGATAGACTGAGCAAAAAATTTGCATAAACACTCTCCACCACTACCTCCTTGATTACATTACAATAATTTATTCCTTGTCTGGAGAGAATAGGATAGATATACAGATTACGGCTGCAGACACGATTACAGCTTGTGTTATTCTAATAAATACATACAAACTCAATCAACAATAGGTGTATAAAAGGAGTATAATAATGAATTAATGAGTCCACAAAAATAACTTTCAACAGTAACAATCACCTTTGCGCTGCGACTTGATACAATTAAAATATGATGTTTATAGATTTTAGTATTAGGATTCTGTTGAAGAGTACGTCTGTTGTAGTACCACAGCATTGTGTTCCGGTTTAAAGGGTGATATTGCCAGCATGCTTCCTGGGCATGAAGATCAACCATCTTACAATCTCCGAATGACGAGTGTGATGTTAGGGCAAGTGCTGATCTCATAATTTCCATCAATAAAATTAAATAGAAAGTAGCCTATTTACTAGGGTAATTTTAGTTTAGCAACAGTATTGTAAAGCGAGTGGAGTGCAATCGAAGAGGCCCTAGTCCATCAGTGGACCGATACGGGAATATGATGATGACGATGATTGTAAAATGCTTTAGAAATATTATTTTAGGACTATATGCTGGCTAAGCCAATATGCTTTCCCATTACACTTTGCAGCTTTGCATGCTTAGTTTCTCTTAGCCTTAAAAGACATTGTATATTATTAATAATAATTTGCTTACTTATTTGAAAATTATTTATTAAGAAATACTTAATAACGTCTATGTTTAAAAAAAATCCATACCATGTAACTATTTTGCTAAGTGTTAAGGTTACTCCTGTTTTTGTTTCTTCTTAATGCGAAAAAATTCATACTTTAGAATAAAAATACTTGTATAATCGTGAATATTGTTAACTTTCAGTCAGGTTGATGACTCGTTTCGGGCAATGTACAGTAGACTCCCTTATAAAGTGAGTCCATGCACCGCCGTCTCATACAGCGCGGTAAAAAAATCTCGTAATCCGTATTAAATACACTGAAATATTGATTCAGTGTGAAATAGTAACCCGTGAAACCTAGTGATGAAAATGTAAATTAAATGAAATATAATAGCCTATATATGTATGTTCCACTCCAGCATTGTATGTATACAGGCCTCATTTGTACAGAGGGTATACTTTGTGATCCTCTTGTTTAACTTAAAAACTTAAGAAAAAATAACTTAAATCGCAATGTATGTAACATAAAATAAAATTGAGGGTATTAGGATTATTGCACGCAATGCATATGTTCCAATCCGCCTTATTTATTATAAAACGCACATACGTAGATGGAAGCGTCCTTTTATACTATTACAAGAATACGAGCCCTGTCTGTGAGTGCCTCTTATATGTTTAATACTGCACGCCTGGAAACTAATTTCATCCGATAGGTCTCCGCTTGGAGATGTCTCCGTTTCAGTGCTGTAATGTTATTCCTTCGCTATTGGATATAGGCAAATATTTATATAGAAAACCATTTCACGCGACTCCCTGAGAAAATTGGTATCGGATAACAATGTTTGTATTTGTCCATTTTCCTTCTAATTTGGTTTGGTCGCCCCAATTACAAGTATGTTGCCGAGGCGTGACTTTATTGGTTTATCTATAGGGAGCGCTCTTTTATTATCATACTTTTGTATACTACATACTCGTACATACATATAAGGCTTTCGAAAGAAGGTTATTTAAAAAAAAATCCTATTTAACCTTACAATTGCGAGACAAAAAATCGACGTCTGTTTGTCTGGCAGTGTCGATTAGAGTTTTTATTTTATTTTACTACAACTCTCATTAGAAGATTTTGAAGTTTTATGGTTAGTTATCGATCAAAACTGGTTGATAAAATGTAGTCTATCTATACTAATATTCTAAAGAGATAGAGATTGTGAGTTTGTTTGTAGGAGGTAATCGTCAAATCTACACATTGGATTTTAATAATTATTTCACCAGTAGAATGCTATCACTCAGTGACATAGCCTACCTTTTATCCCAGTAAAATGTGCATATTCCATGGTAATTCAAGTTGGCGCAAGTGAAACCGCGGGAGGGTCCATAGTCGTATATGTATAAAATAAGGCTCTATAAAAGATCATAAATGTAATTCGGTGTTATTTGTGGATTTTAATATGAAAGCCTAATTTAAAAATTAATATCTAACAGCAGCTTTTAAAAGTTCAATATCGCTTCTATTTCGACGAAACAAAGGCTCAATGGCAGTCAAATCGATTTGAGGTCGAAGAACTCGGTGAAGTACGATTGGAGCGACTAAGCTATATGCGATATGAAATCCAATCTAATAGTTTAGTGTATGCTCTATGAGTAATTTTTTGCCTCGCCTGCCCGTAACAATTCAGTACCGCACAACGTGCTTGGCTCTGTGCTACGCTCGTCACTCAGAGATATTAGATGGTTAATCTCTTTGCCCTGTAATTTCGCTGGCATCATTATTGCCCTTCAAATCAGAACACATTAGTGCTTAAACACTACACGCTTGTCGACAGAATATCTTGCAATGCAGTGCCGCTGTAGCGCCCCAGTCGGACTCTGCAAGTGTTCTGCCACTTAGAAAAATGATTTATTTAATCTTTATAGGAATACCATAAACATAGGAATTACATAGGACAGGCTTAATTCCAGTGGGCATTCTCTTCCAATCAACCCGGGGATGGAGAAAACTTGTAGGTGCAAAGGGTAATTAATATAAATTAAAT
>DWGO01000848.1:0-10845 GCA_018247635.1 Eurytides dolicaon deicoon | reverse complement strand
GATAGACCATCTAATATCTCTGGGTGACGAGCGCAGCACAGAGCCAAACACGCTCCGTGTGGTACTGTATTGTTATGGGCAGCACAACTTGCTCGCCTCGTCACTTTTTGTCGTAAAAAAAATTAGATGACAAGTAAAAAAAGGTATTTAAAAAATACTCCGTAGTAAAACAAAAACCGATTAGATCATAACACAACGTGCTGACAATTAACCTAGTCAGGAAGGAGGTCGATAGTTATTTTTTATACGATTCAATGGCGCCTCGTCTGATATCAATGTCTGGCAGTGATACGTGTAAAATTCGATAACCAGAGATATGATTATCTGTCAATAATTGAATAACGAATGCACGTAATCGCAATGTAGTGAAAATGCCGCAAAATGCAGCACGACAAATGGGTTAAACGAAAAAAGTTTTCATTCGAGTCGCATTATCTGTGGTACAATAGAATGGCGGTAAAATTAAAATGGCGCGAATTTCAACGCATCATAGATTATAAAATGAAACTATATAAGTATTTTATCGCGTTTCATTTTAGATTTTTATTCCTGACGTTTCGAACACTACAGCGTTCATGGTCACGGAATATCATCTTAGGCATCATGGATGTAAAGCCTAAGAAAATAGATTCGAATTATATTTTTTATCTATGGAACTTTTGTGCCTGAACGCTAACTGGCGCGCGTGTTCACACACACGTTTGAAAATGTGTTTCGTGCGTGAGTTTAGCATAGTGTTGTGCTGTAAAGCGAATTTACGAGTTTCTACGGGTATTCACAGCCATGCGGTGGGCAGTATTAGGCCCGTTCACTTGACTATTGGCTTTGCGTACACCGAAGGAGGTCGTTCGAAGGTCGCGCTTGCCGGTTTCACCAGCGATGACCCTGAAATATCCAAAGAGGGAAAACTGCGTTTTATCTATTGTTAAGGGTAAAAACGGTATTGCGTGTAAAATGTGTTTTATACTGGCAGCCCGGATTAACATATTTTCTGTTATATTAGTAAAGAATCCATCCGATATTCTGTCGAACGAAAATGGACAAATATTGATTTGAATTAAAACCTTGACAAACTTTATTTGATCAATTAAATAACTTTACCATCAATTATAAGATATTGATTCTCATAACATACATTGGAGATTAAAAAAAAAACAAATTAAAATAAACGCGATGAAATTCGTAAATAGTTTTATTTTTATAATAAATTGGACATGTTATGAGTTGATTTAGATTTAGGCTTTGATATCTGTTTCAGTAACTACATTATCATTTGCGTGACAACTCCCTTATATACTATTTGTAAGACTACTAAAAATAACTGCAACTTCCGTAATGAACTACCTCCTACCTAAACCTACACTACTAATTGTACACTAATGATTGGGAAACAGCTCGAAATTATAAATCAGAATCACAAATTATTAAGGGTATTCAAACGAAATATAAAGACGTACGTGTCTCCCGCGTGAATACAAGTTTACGAATACGCCTTATGGGCATCAAAAAAAAACACGAACACGTCCATACATGTCCAGACGCACGCGTGCAAAGCTATTGCCAACTCCCGATTACAGGCCAAAGCCGTGGGAAAATCCACTGCAAAGGTATTTCGACCCTGCGTCATTGTAATAGAGTGCAAATCGGGAAATGGGCTCGGCTTCCTGTGATCCGGGTATATTTAGACGTAGTGAGTTTTCGCGAGGCCGTTTGTTTGGTGGGCAGACGGCGCGACTGAAGATGTGTTACACAACCCCTAAGGTGATGACGTCACTCGGATTGCGTTACAATACTCGAGTTCGAGCTGCACTCTTGCAGAGTCTGACTGGGGCGGTACCACTGCATTACTGTGTTCCGTCAATCAGTAACTATGCCGGCGTAATTACAGAGCAAAGAGATAGACCATCTTATATCTATGAATGACGAGCGCAGCATAGAGCTAAGCGCGCTCGGTATGGTACTAATTTTTATGGTGTAGGAGGCAAAGAGCAGACTATTCATCTGGTGATAAGTGAACACCGTCGGCTATGAACATTCGCAACGTCAATGGACTT
Organism: Eurytides dolicaon deicoon; assembly: GCA_018247635.1. Classification (NCBI taxonomy): domain Eukaryota; kingdom Metazoa; phylum Arthropoda; class Insecta; order Lepidoptera; family Papilionidae; genus Eurytides; species Eurytides dolicaon. The sequence continues at coordinate 8,791 of DWGO01000848.1, read as the reverse complement.
GCAAATGCGTTGCCGGCCATTAAGATGGGAATAGGCTCTCTTCTTGTTGCTATGCAGGCGTTATACTTATTATACGTTATCAATAAAAATTGATCCAATCCGTACGTCGTCAACGCCGCCATAGACAATTAATCAAGTGAAATTAAAATAAATAAAAATCCGTAAATAGTTTTATTTTATAACGCCAAGTATTCGCGTAAACAGAGGAAATCATTATTTTATCATTATTTTTTCCAGCCAGGATTTCCGTCTAGAATTACACGACACCTAGTTTTCTTAACCGCGTTCTCGGCCTCTTCTCGACGCTGTCAGCTGTCAACAACTGTCATCTGTCACTTAACGTCAAAACGTAAAGGTAGACGGGTGCACTGTTCTATGCACAAAACCTAGCCGTGTTAAATTTGTAGCTCGCTAGCGGATAAATTGAATAAAGCTGCGATTATTTTTATGGTATAACAGTTGTTAACATTAACGTTCTACGTCCTCGGAAGAGTTTAGCGGAGAAGTGACCAGTGGAGTCAATTATACATCAGTCATTACAAGTGGTAAAACTCTTGCAGAGTCCGACTGGGGAGGTACCACTGCATTGCCAGATATTCTGCCGCCAAGCAGTAATGTGTGAGAACTACTGTGTTCCGGTTTGAAGGGCAATGACCCCAGTGCAATTAGATAGACCGTCTAATATCTCTGGGTGACGAGCGCAGCACAGAGCCAAACACGCTCTGGGTGGTACTGTGTTGTTATGGGCAGGCGTCACGTTTACCATGGGCGCACGACTTGCTCGTATCGTCACTTTATGTCGTATAAAAAAAAAGTACGATGCACAAGCGTTGCTAACGATACAGCGCGATTATCGGACTGCGTTCTAAATTAAGTAATCGTGTTATGTTAGAACTATCGCAAACTTACACAATACAATTGTAATGCTCACTGCCGTATGAAGGAGTATTATGCATTTGCCGTTGCAAATTAACGTAATGTTCACGCCGAACTGCAATTCGCGTGTAATTCGAATTGTTGGGCTTTTAATCGAATCTTGTGAATCTTTGCCGTTTATAGTGTAATTTTCTTTTCTTTTTAGACTTGTGATAAATGCTTGTCTGTACAAGTATATACGAAATGAATATGAATGAATATTTATTAAGTGGTAGTATCACTCTTGCAGAGTCCGACTGGGGCGGTACCACGCATTGCCAGATGTTCCCCCGCCAAGCAGAAGTGTGTAAGCACTACTGTGTTCCGATTTGAAGGATAATGTTGCCAGGGAAATTACAGGACAAAGAGATAGACCATCTTATATCTCTAGGTGACGAGTGCAGAACAGAGGCATGCACGCTCTGTGTGATACTGTGTTGTTATGAACAGGCGTGACGCTTAACGACTTGCTCGTCTCGTCTCTTGATATACTAAAACTTTATATTTGTTAGAGAACTATTATGAAATCAAATGTGACAGGGTGCTGTACCACAGGATTTAATGGGTCTTAAACAATTGAATAAAAGTGTCCTGGACTTAGGTTTTTACTTAAGGTACTTATTATTCATCATTGAAAATTTTTAAATTAGAACTTTCCGAAATGACGGAATTAAAACGAATATCTTTTAACTAAACCAACAACCAGTTGGCTTATAGCAAGGATTTATAACACGTGTTTAGTCATACGTCAAATAAACGTTTTTTTTTTTTAAGATAATACCGTAATAAAGTTTGTGTATAATCGGGGACGTTTTTGGTTATCAAGTCGCGACACGCTTATTTAGAACATCGATTAGCCGGAACACCCTGATACCGCATTATTCGAGGGGAAATCCTGTTTCTGATAAGCTCTAAGAAACTCATATAAATGTTTATCACACAAGGCTCTTTCCGTTCAATTATTTATCATTGCGGCGACCCGAATCAAACAAGTAAACGTGTTTCATGAAACGTTAACAATCAACAAACTTAATTTTTCTAATTAAAATATTTCCTTTTTTGGAGCATCACAACGAACGCTCTCTGAAAAGTATCACGTCGCTCCACTTATAGTGTATTGTATAAGAATTTTAAATATCAATTATTCCAAGGACGCCGCTGAAAATCGACTTAAACTTTGTAATAAAATAAATAATGTCATATTAATATTTATAAGTTTCATAATTAACACACGTTCTCATCTCATTTAAAATGGTAATAGGCAGATTAGAGGAAGATCGGTAATTAAAAAGAAATTTATGTCGCTTGATGTAACGCAAACAATGTAAGAATTAACAGATTCCTCGACAGTTATGTTTGTGTTAAAGTTCCTAAAGGTATTTTACGTAAGTGAGAGAAAGAACTAACACAAATTTAGCCTAGCCGTAACTTTACTGTTAGCACAGTTCTTCAAGTTAATAAACTTGCCAAGGGTACTTTTGTTTATTAACGTAGTAAGGAAGGTTTACGTCAATTAAGTGCTTTTCTAAAGTGGTAGAACTCTTTGCAGAATCCGTCTGTAGTGGTACAACTGCATTGCTAGTTATTATACATCAAAATAGTCGTGCGTAAACGCTGCTGTGTTCCGGTTTGAAAGGCGATGATGCCAGAGTAATTACTAGGCATAGAGATATACCTTAAATCTCTAGATGACGACGGCCTTGTGTTGTTATGGGCAGTCGTGTCGCTTACCACCTAGCGCACGACTTGTTCGTCACTCTATGTAATAAAAAAATAAGTGCTGCAAGGTTTGTTGCCGATGTGCTTCATTCAACCGATTAAACATAATTATATACCTTCTTTGAGGCTCACTTGTTCTGAAGCACCTTTGTGTCAATCTACGTCCGAGGCTCCGTTAGAATTAATGTAATAGAAAAGACGTTACTGGGTCAGGAGAGATCTATCGACCTGCATAATTAGTCTGTTCAACACGCAGTACAAATAAGAAACGCGAGACGTATGAATACACGTGTGAGACAAAATAAAAATAGCTCCCACGGTTGTCTACATTTAGCAAATTTTCAGAGGTTAAAGTAACTTAAAGCTTTTGCATGGTCACTTGGAACGTGTATTTCATATTTGTTTTATTTTTTTAGATTATGCTCAAAATGTGACCGTAAATATCACCTACATATAATGTTTACGCCATTTTAGTATTCTAAAACTCTGAAATCAAATAGAACGCTTCGAGCTAATGGTAATTGACATTTAATGCATTGTTGTAATAAGCGTAGGGACCTGTTCACAGTTGAGTGACAATGGATTGCTTATGCGATGTTCGCGATGTCATTAAATATGTGTTTATCGCTTAGATGTTAATTATTTGAGCGTCAATTGCTGTATGCAATCAGAAATTGTTGTACAATAAAAATAAACTCGTCCCAAGCAAGGACGTCAACTCGGCCATATCGATTGTATTCGCACATCTTTCCTCTTGACCGATTTTTTTCATTGCTACGTTCGGCATATGAACCGACATTCGTTCATTATCAAAGAATGAACATAAAAAAATGTCGGAGGCAAAACTCGCGGTGAAAACCTCGTAGGCAACGGCTTTATAGCAACTTTTAATGATGCAAAAAATGCTTTGAGGTTACATCCGTTAAGATATTCTCGCTGGTATCCTCTATAACGAACATATATTAATTAATACATATATACGGAAATCAAACCCATTATGAAGCGTTAGCTACATCACCGGTTTTATTAACTGCCAAGGTTGTATCGACAGGTAAAGAGAGATAACGTTACTAAAATTTGGATTTCCCCTCTTACATATTATTAATTATATTGCAAAAACGAGGGAAAATTGGAATATTTGCAAAATTTACTATACAGATATATACTATATAATAAATTTTGGATTGCAGCTCTAGTGTTGAGTGGGTCTATATTTTATCCAGATCCATTTTGCCAGATGATGTTGTTCCTTCGTAGATCGGACAAGAAATAGAAAATTAAAATTTGACGGTAGCCGGTGTTAACTGTGAGATTTAGAAGATTAGAACATATTTAGTAAGTGTTAGGAGTCTTCTGTAGAATTTGCGTTAGTTAGTACCACTGCATTGTCTGATTATTTAACCGCCAATATGTGCATACCTTAAATGTAATGTATGTAACGCATTGCTGTACTTCGGTTTGAAGGACAATGTTTCTAGCGTAAATACTGGGTATAGAGATAAGTGATCTTACTTCTGTGGATGACATGCACAGTGCAGTGTTGTTATGGGCTTAACGGGGCGTTAAGGGGGTTATATACCATGTTGCGAATTTTATCTTCCCTAACTTTATATTCTATGAGACATATTTGTTATTTTTTTAAAAACAACATATATATCTTACATCTATTATGTTGTGTGTCCACGGAAGTTCTAAAGTATTCAAAATATCGGAAAGATAAAATAGATTTAAAATGCGATAAAATTTGCACATTTTTTTATGAATTTTAACTTTTTAAGTTTGAAAATTACTTTGTGGGATAATGAAAAAAGCCAATACAAATGATTTAAGAGAATAATTCCTTAAGTAAATATCTAATTGGCGCTCCATGGACTTTCGTAATTGGCTGTTGGTGCTACAGTGTTAATCCCAATAAGTGGCCACGCACTTGCTAATAACTGACAGAACACTGTGTCTTTCGAACACTGCTGAGGGTTCATTATATGACTATTTTGCTACTAACTAATTTAAACAAAAACGGGTACAATTAAAAACGAAAGACGGGTATAATTAAATCGCGAATATAAAGTTGTATTGATAAAAAAAATATGTCAGATTCCATTTCGTGAATTCTTATGACTAACAGTCCAATTAACAGTGAAGTAATTACATTAACTGTCTTATTCTTAAATAACTTTGTTTGAATTGTAATTATTGAAGCATATTTCATAGAAACATATTCGCAACGCTTCCTGTTTTATATGCGGTCGTCAACGTATTTGAGTTTAGAGCGTCATCTGAGTAAAAATTGTTCGTGATATTAATAACTAAGTTTGCATTGATCACAATGCTAATAAATGTTACGGTGCGCAGGTAGCAGGCACGGTGCGTGTCTGCATTGACTATTTATAATTTACCACGGCTTTCAGTCAATGTCCACTCATCTGGGCCAGGGATCAGTGATGGTAAATGCAATGATAAAATATAGCCGTGCCTAGGCACGAATGCCTTGGCTAGCTAATCATGGAAAAATTCACAACACCATCCGGCAACAATTGATTTCGTCACGCGACCGCCTCTCTCATTAATCCATTCATCAATAAACAGATTGAAAAAGACGAAACAAACATCTAACAGACGTAAGCCTCAGTGCGCCCGCGTCTCCACTGCTTAAGTAATTGCCTACTACGGTTCTCTGAAACGCTCCTAATTGTTCTCGAGCCCGCTCACGGGGTATTTTTTTTGGGTTGCTCGGTGTGTGTGTGGGCGTGTTTCTTTTCGACACCCGCGATTTTTTAGCGGCCTTCGATTCGGCATCGAGTTTTTGTACATAATTTATCTTCCCTCTCGATTGTTATTATTTCATTGAATTCCAATTGAATGTTACGCTCGCAGTATTGTCGCAATAATTGTCGACGCACGTTATTATTATTATAAATGGTAATGGTGATAAATGTGAGATTTGTGCCCGGTCGAATGGAATGGTTTACTTTTAATCAAGTTATTGCATTCGCTGAATTAACGGATCCATTCGATATGCTATTAACCGGTCCGGTGTCGGGCGGCTATTTATTTATTGAAATCGCTTCCTACTTCGTGCATTGATAGATAGATATGTAATAATTGAGTCCTACATTCCTACGTGCTTCAATGCGGACCGAATCCGTGTGCAGTGTAAGGAGAGAGAAAGAGGAAAAAAATATTAACCGTTCGAGCGAGCTTTCTAACAATCGAGATCGATATCGGGGAGGCGGAACGAATTGGCCTCTTCAACATTCCGTTTGCATATGATCTCGAGAGAACCGTAATTCCTGTCTAGTGAAGTGCGCAGCGTGAATCGGCTCACCTCGTGCCTCGTTTACCGTTCAGCGAAACTCGTTTTGGCCAGTTTTTTCGTAGTTCTGTAGGAAGAAATAGACGAAGATGATGGGCGCTGAGAAGGCGATAAGTACACTGGGTGTTCAAGATCAAGATCAAGTTTATTTTTCTAATAAAATTAGATATCACTAGAATCAAATTAGCTCGTCTATGGTTTAGTTACTAAGCTTAGTAGTGCCTTACTTATGTATAAGGCAAACGAAAATTGTATATTGTGTGTCTCCCGACCTCCCAATGCAGTGAATTGGTTTCGCAGATCGAAGGTCAAATCAGTGCGCAGCGGTTTCATTTAGCATTCATCAGGTCAGCGTCATACCAAGCGCGGTATCAAACACTGGGGTCCGTAATTCGAATGCCGCGAAGGCGCTACGCCGTTAACGGACCACGCCCGCGGACCGGCTGAATCTAAAATAAGACCGTCGTACTACACGCATCACGCTATCTTTAATTCCTCCTCGTTGCAATTAATCCCACCGGACGGAGCTGGTTATAGCCACTTTAATCCGAAACGTTTGGTCCGATCCGGACGGAGTCGGTTTTCGCGGGTACGTTGATCCCTGAACATCTGTACACCAGAAGGACGAAGGCCAGCATTCACTTACCAACGGCTTACACCATGTAATGGGGCCCTTAAAATGTCCATCTTATGATACTCTATATGACATTTTGCGGTGCACAGATTTTAACTTCGTCTTTATCTGGATTCGTCTCGGCCACCTATTTTATTTTAATTGCCCACATGTTAATATTATTAAAAGCCCTAGAGGTTTTCCCCGATATGGCCAAGGAACTAATTCATTACATGTAACATCATTAATACCTGTAAAAATGTAAGATGATCTCATGACCTCTAAAAGCCTTAAAATAAGGTAAGATTCGTTTTCTTTATGTTGAATTTTATTAATTGTTATAACTCATTCAAACTTCTAATCATATATTAATATTCAATTTATGTAGAGAATATTATTGTACCTTTGTTAGCGATAACGATGTTTCTTACACGAATATTGGAATTGTAAGGAAAGGATTATGTATGAAATGCAGTTCCCTATTATTCATAAGGGATTTCTTACTGTTGCTATTACAACTATTGTAATAAATAGATCTCTCTCCACGACATTCCTTAACAAAACACTTAAATATAATGTTTTATCATATCGGATCATTTTTAAAAACTGTTACAATACTATGCGTAAACATATAATGTTATGAAAAAGATTTAAAAACGAAAATTATCCTCATACAGAAATAAAAAAGGAAACACATTTTAAAAACAAGCGGATTCTAAGAAACGTTCTGCAATCAATAAATACTAAATACGAATAAATAATAAATGCCGATTCAAAACGTTCGAAATACTAATGACATGTTGATTAATATTCGACGAAACTTCATAATAAACAAAATAAAAAATTGGTGTGGCTTTAAACTTGCAGTATTATTATTTACTTGTTTTCATGAATACAACTTTCTTACGATTACGCAGAGGGAAATTTATTCCGTAAACGCAAGCGCTTCTCAAATAGTGACCACACATAAAATCCTTAGTTTGTTTGTTCGTTTTATTTAAGAAGTGATAAAACCAAGAGGAAAATCTTTATCATATGTGAACTATTTTACTATTGCACGTTTTTTTTTATGGAGTAGGAGGCAAAGGAAGAAGCCGCTCATCTGATGGTAAGCTATCACCGCCGCCCATGGATATTAGCAACACCAAAGGACTTGCAAATGCGTTGCCGGCCTTTAGGGTGGTAATAGGTTCTCTTCTTGAAGGCCCCTAAGTCGTATGGGTCCGTTAATACCACACTTAGCAAATTTGATATCCGTTCAATGTATTATTCTATCTATTTAGATTCATTTAGACGTGAGAACCGGATTGGCAAACAAAAGTCGACATTAATCGTATTGTACAGAATATTTTCATGTTCAATATGTACACTAATACAATAACTTATTTTGTTAACCTGAATATTGTGGTTTCAACTTAAACAATCTCGTTAAACACAAGTGTTCAGTAAAAGTTGAAAGAATAATTATATTGTTCCTGCGAGACCATTCTAGAAGTTATTCAATTAATTCGCCACAGCACAGAGCCAAGCACGCTCTGTGTGGTAGTGTGTTGTTATGGGCAGGCGTGACGCTTACCGTCAGGAGCACTTGCTTGTCTGGTAATTTTATCTCGTAAAAAAAATATTTCACTTTATTTTTTTTCAGAAAATATTAAATACTTATTATTTGCGTATAAATGATAGCTTCGGACGCATATAAATGGTGTACTTAAAAACATTGTATAGTGACTTGCGCAAGTACTTGTTATGGACAGGCCATGCAAGTTACATTTATAATATAAAAATCGATTCGAATCGTCTATGGGGCTTGAAATAAATACATTATAGGACGTAGTATTTTAAAAAACAAACATGGGAGTGGCAAATCAAGCAGTCACTTTTTTATAATCTCTATTTACATCGAAAGTATAACAAGATCGCTTGTGTAACATAAGTAAAGAAATGTGTATTATTTGAAATTTTCTTAACAAGAAGCATAGTACAAAGCTGAAATACAAAAAACCTGTAGCTATAGTTTTTTCGCCGTTTAATTTACCCAAGTAAATGACCATTGTAAATTAAACTTTATTTTAACTGCCAAATTTTAACTAATTTGAATTTTTTCATCTATATATTATTTAGCATTTAAACGCATATTATATTTCTTGAGTACGTACATAGATAGAATTAAGCGTGCATATCACTGGCAACATACACTCATACATATATATATATGTATATGTATATATATA
>DWGO01000847.1:0-10845 GCA_018247635.1 Eurytides dolicaon deicoon | reverse complement strand
GTTATGGGCAGGCGTGTCGCTTACCATCAGGCGCACGACTTGCTCGTCTCGTCACTTTATCTCGTAAAAAAATGGAATTTATTTACATACATTTTTTTACACCCCTAAATAAAGTTTTGTGCAACAAGCAATCTCAGTAAAGCTAAAGCTGCTTTTTTGATGAAAATGGCGAAACGAAGAAGACGTGCACCTGATGGTAAGCGACACGCCGGCCCTTATCAACATAGTGCCAAAAAGTTAGTTCAAATACGATTTCTCTTTTCGTCCGTACAAACTTTCGCGTTTATAATATCATCGTGCGTACCATCCAGCTCCATGCGTCTTCCCAACCGTTCCACGAAATTTTCACCAATTAATATGCTCCAGCACACTTTCAATTTGTGCAGCACGTTGACCCGAATCGGTCCCGCGGAATTTAATACATTTGACATTGTCCTATTTGTGTATAAATTGCATCTATATTGTACGGATAATACATACGGCATCAGCCTATACTTCATTTGCGTCAAATCGATCAACATTATATATGTGGTAATAATAAAATGGAATACCTGTAGCTTTCTATTTTTTTAGCAAAAACAAATCCGCTTTTGTTCAATTTCCACTTTCCGACAGGAGAAGACTTGTAGGTAGTTCGCATAGCGATAACAGTTTATATTTGTATTATATTTATATTAGTTAGGCTCTCAGGACTGAGGTATAAAGACAGAGGCGGTATTATAATATGCCTATTGTAGTTTTTAAAGTAGTAGACATATTTTGTAAAGTAGTAGAACTCGTTTGTAGAATCCACCTGAGGTATAATTTCGTCGCCAATTATTCCACCGCTAAACAGTGATGTAAAGCATTATTGTGTTCTTATTAAAGACAATATTAGCAAGGTATAAGGCATAAGGAGCGTTTTATATCTCTAGGCGACGAGTTAAGCGTAGAGTCGAGCAATTGCGAATTCGTGCAGTTCACAATGTTATACGCAAGTGTGTCGTTTACTATCAAGCCCATGACTTACTTGTCTATGTTGTTGCGCATTATGTTTATCCAAAAAATATATAAAAGGACAGACCTTTTTATTGGGGTAACAATCATAAATCGTGGAAGTAAGCAAAAAAACTCACGATTAACAGTTATTCAAATAATTCATTCAATAAATTATTATTTGAATTATAATTCGAAATTAAGAAATTAATACATTCGCATATTGCCATCTGCTAGCATTTGACCCGCACAATGATTGTTCGCCGTTTGTATGACACCGCGTTTTATCGATCAATTAATCTGTGCGAATTACGTTACTTTAAATGTCGCAGCGATTCTTTGCAATGACAATGGAATCCATAATCCACCACGCCACATACGACATTTCTTGTTCAATCGTGCAGTTATTGAAACGATAATTCCTCACATTATCTTATGTACGGTGGTGATGATCCTTTAAGCGGTTTCTTCTGATAGTTTTTTTTTTTTAATTTTTGCAATAGAAAGAATGCTATGTCAGAAACTACTGAAACAATTGCGCCAAAACTTCTTCAGTTTTAAAATTATATTTTTGTTTTCCTGCGATTCAAAATTAAAATAGGTACATACATAGTTTTAAATACTTTATGAATTTAAATAGAGAAACGTGAAGTAAGATCGTTCTGGAAGTGTGAAAGCGATAACTCTCGGTGAACATATAACATACAGAATTCTTAAATGCAAGAATACATTTCGGTTATGTAATAAGCGACAACAATGCGCGTCTTTGTTATTCACGAGGCGAGATTAAAAACTTCACTCGAGCATATTCTTTGATAAACCGTCTGGCCTGAAACGATTGCGCTAATAGCAATTCGAATTGCGTCTATGTTTTGGTTGCCTACGGATAGCAAATAGACAAGATAAACCCCTGCTAAGCGGTGTGGTGCTTTGCTATCCATCTCCTCTGCGACCGTTGTGTTGTTTAATTACATCGATATAAATCAGACAGCGTCGCTCACCCGCTTCGCTCGAGTCTGGAGTGATATTTTTACCATTAGCGGCTACGCAGTACCTAAGTAGAGGCTCTGCGGGTAGCACTTTGATTTGATGTCGGCGCAACAACTGCAGCGGACGGGACGCCCGTAGACGATGCGTAAATCAGTCTAGACTTTTGCAAAATCCTCTACTTTTATTGATTTCGTTCCGCGCTTCAGCCCCTTGTCTACGCCCAACTTATCGTAAATGCCTACGCGGTGCGTTTATTTTATACGTAGTGTGATTCGCACTATTCGTAAGTAATGAAAACTGAAAAATATAATAATGTTACGTTATCGTTATATTTTTTAGTTTTGTGGCAATTAGAAAAAGTTGTAGCACTCTTTTGCGGAGTCTATAATACCACTGCACAGCCAGTCGTTCTGCTACCAAACAGTACTATGTAAGCACTACTGTATTCCGGTTAAGTAGTGGGAAGGGCAATATTGCCAATGTAGCTACTGGGCAAAGAGATATAGACCATTTTATACCTGTGGGCGACGAGCGCATTATAGTCACGTTCGGTGTTATTACAGGCAAATAAAAAATTTTGTTCACAGTTAACAGTTATTAGTGTAGCGATTGACGTTTATATATTAATGACGATTGAAAAATGAACGAATGGAAGTTGAAGATTTCCTTAAAAGGAGGTCTTAACAAAATGTTAACCCCGCCCCTCCTGCGTGGGTATTGTACGGTGGTTAAATGAATGATGCGAGTATTAATCAACCCCCGGAAATTTCAAAACATTAATATCTCATTATACTAGATATTAAATTTTAGCACTTAATTTCGTTTAATGGTATTCATAGTTGAAATAAAATGTATTTTATTATAAAGATCAATACAAATAATACGGGTAAAATGAATTTATAGAAGATCGTGTAAATTAACCGCGGTAATAAGAAAACAATAGTCAAGTGCAGACTAGACTATATGTTCACTGGGCTTTAATTTATGTCATTATGACGGTAACTAGTACATTAATGAGCGCTCTTCTATTCATTTTCTGCTACCAGCGGTCACTTTCTGAAATCGGTTCTGTAACGACATAATTTTGGGACATTTAAAAGTGTCACCTAGTGAAATGTTTCATGTTCAACTTGTTCGATGCTGGGAATCCTTACTGAAGCATCATGAGTACCATGATGGAGGTTAATTTTTGTCCCAGCTGACGTACTGGCGTCTTCGATAAATATCCTAAGAAGTACTATATATGTGAACTATATTTCTTCTTGGGAATAAGGTGACAAGCGAACATATATGTATAGTTCAGAAAAGAGATGAATGTACTAAACTTAAAGACTAGCTTACTTACTGAGTTTGTCCCGTAGCCACATTTCATAATGCTGAAGACTTAGGCGAAACATTTCGATGGCGGTGTGATATCCTCTTGTTTCTATTGCCTAATGACTGCTATCACACAATTGAGGCGTCGATTACGGGGACGTTGCAAAATTGACATAAGTGGTGTGAGTTCCGCGCGACGGGAGCCGGCCTCCCTAGCTGCACTAACATGTGTCTGTTAAGTCAATAGTTAAATTATAGGCAAATTATCGCCAATCCGAGTGGGTGCAGCCGTCTGGTGTCGGGACTACGGCCGAGAGGACTAGGTCCTCGCCCATACCTGTTACTTCTTGATACGGTTTTTTGCCTGTTCTATTCTCTGATCTACATAGAAACGTACAACGTGTATAACTGAGGAAAGAAAACGGGAGTATAACTGAATGAACAAAGGAAAGTGTACATCGTTTTTAACTTATTGCATAGACTTTATAATGATATTATTTAGCGAAAAATTATTTTTCCTTTTCAAAATACGATTGTAAATCAGATCTCTTCGTCAGAAGTGCGTTGCGGTTTGTTTTTGAAAATTAAAACGCTTTCCTTATTAACACTTAGAGTATTCCTTTTTTTTTTTCAATTTAATTAATTTCAATCAGACTTATTCATTGATTAACACCACTCACAGTTTATAAACGTAAAGTATAATTTGCAAAGTATTTGCGCGGCTTGGTCGAACGTAACGTGAAAATAATAATATTAATCTCGCACAGGATCAAGTCTGCGCACTCACAACCTGTAGTGGATGCATTATAAGCGAACAAATAAATTGGTCGCAATACTGTGCGTAGTTTGTTTTAGCGGTGGTTGGGGGCGCGCACAAAGGTCCTCTCCCTTCCTTTGCAGTCATACTCATGTCAATAAAAGTGCTATTCTGTTTTTTTTTTGCACTATTATCCAATGGAGATCATTCAATAGACCTAATTGAAAGTGATTTCTTGGTACACGGTTGTCACGTCCGTAAAGAGTTCATAAAGAGGAAAGGTATTGTATTTTTTTACGATTACTTCTGATATTTTTTCCCAAATTCGTAAGCTATCTACCCAGATGGGTACTTATTGTCTAACTTCGGCCTATACACTAATCTAAGAAAATATCTATACCAATCTTGTTGTATTTCTTTTAAATTGCTGATGTTTCGCTTTTATCCAATATTCATGCTCTCGAGACGGACCTGAATACACTTTATTGAATACTACGGAATATTTGAATAAAATGAAGATTTTCTCGTAATCTTTATAAATTTTTATCACTTCATGGCCTTTACAATTAAAGCATCCATTACAATGTAAGTACTGCTATTGCAATTCTTGTTACGACATTTTGTGTTTTATTATAAATACGGTATTGGATTTTTAAATTGCGAACGACAGTTTAAATTCTTCACCGTTTGTGTTTATAAACATTCGCATGAAGTTTTTATTTGCCCTTGCCCGGTTTGCTTGTAAAAGAATTCGCCCCTGCTCAATGTTTAATAATTCATGTCGTCGACATTTTATACAATTTGTCATACGAAATTTTTGAAAATATAAATTCATAATCTACCCAGGAATCTCTTATTTCCGTATTGTGTTTATTTTTCTACCATTAAAACTTTTGAATGAATGAATGAATGAAATTGAGCTTTATTCGATTAGACTTTTACAAGCACTTTTTAATCGACAATGAAGTCAGATCGTGAGGAAGTTACCACCGGCTCGGAAAGCAGTTCTGTTGAGAAGAGCCGGCAAGCAACTCAACAGGTGCTCTTTTAAAAATCAAATTACATTTTTTTTGATTAACGGAACGTTCAAACTCTAATTGAAATCTGTTCATGCGTTGCTTCAGCAGACATGATAGCCATACATAACTTTATGCCTCGCGAATCGCTAATAACTAACTCGCGCCTAATTTCTCGGATTTATCCTAAATGTCACTGCGATTGGTTTAAGGCATATAGCAAATGGAAAATTTTGTTTGCGTCATTTTTGCTTCCGATTGTATTTTGATTGCGTCATTTTTGCTTCCGATCGTATTTTGATTGGAAAAAGCTGTTGTAAAGACACTAGTGGTTTGCTTAAAAAGAAACTGATTTCGAATAGAGTTAAAATGACAAACTTTGACAAGATTGCATTAACGGGGTGCTATCAATGGCCTACGATCTTATTACTGATCCCAAAATGTGACAATTTCTACTTGTAACCGTATCCCGGTCACAGATAAGTATGTGAAACTATAGATGACCGCAAACTGGAATCTTGCATTGTGCTCTCTTATGCCAAAAAGTAAAGTAGCATTTTTTATATTCCACTATAACGTCTTCTGGTTGGATATGCTCACTTCAGAGCCTTCCCTGTATAGAGAATATTAGGTCATACTGCGTGACCGATTGAGGGACACTAAATATCGTGAAATATTTCATTTTGATATTTGAAAAAACGCAAGGAAACATGCCGCACTATTTTTCCCTTTGCCGTCTAGCACGAACTAAGTAAATTTTAAAGAGGATTTTATTTAGTAATTGCTTTAACAGCTTTAACCTCTTCAGGGATATTGCCATATATGTGTAAGTTTAGTTTTATTTTTGTCATCAAAATAAAGTGAGCAAATTGCAATAAATTCATTTTGCTATTTCAAGGCATTGGCACTTATGTTATGTTTAATTTTTTTGGCATCAATATAAAGTCTATCAATTTTTTTTTCACTTAAATAAATCGTCCCCGAAGAGGTTAATGATGCTGTCAGTTAAACATAAATGCTAGTTTGTTGCCATGGCTCTACCTGATAACTTACTGTTGATGTATTGATTACTGTTGATGAGCATTCTTCGTTATACATATGTAGCAAGCAATGTAAATGTCCGCCTGAGACTACCAATCACTAAAGTATAATGCGAAATTCAGAGGATTCGTGAAAAATTTACTACAGTGGCGAAATTACATTCTTTTTTGAATTGTAGTTTAATAACATTAAATCGTAGTACTTTTCATATGAAATAGTTTGATGAGGGAGGGGTGCCTCAAAATAAAAAGTCATTCATAATGACGTTCAACTTTTGTAAACCCAGTGAATCGTTTGGCGCAGTTGATAAGCTATTGGCTTCGTCGCTGATGGTTGTGGGTTCCCTGGGTTCCCAGGGTTGGGTGAAGCGCAATAAAAATTGATAAATTTTAAAATGTACGTAGCGGGGATTACGATGATAGAGGGACATCCAACCCCTTCAGTCCGTCCTGTTATCATGAATGCTGTAAACGTAAAAAGACCCTTAAATAGTTTTATTTTATAATGTCAAGTAGTCGCATAAATAAAAGAAATCATTATGTAAAGAGCCCGAAAAAATAGCCCGAGTTTATTTCTATCCTAAAAAGGGTCAGGTTTTTTTTAAATATGTAGAAGTATTAGTAGAAATCCACTCGCAAATCCACTCGGGCGAATTGAAAACTCGCGTTTTCCGCGCCCCAGCGTCGACGTTTTCCTCGCGTGCAGCACCGTGCGACGCCACGGGTGTAGAGGAGAGTAGGCACAGTCAGTGGCGGGCACAGTCAGCCGCGCCTCTCGTCTCGCCAGTCCGCGATCGGGGTACGGTGCGGTGCGACGTCCACCGGCCGCCGCCACCGCCACCGCCGCTCACTTCCGGTCACCGTGCCGATAACGCGGGAAGTGATCGCACCGCTCATCTCTCGTTTCCGGGTTTTTGAATGTTTTCTTTTTCGCATTTTTTTAATCGAACGCCAACATGCCAACGGCAGTGGTTGTGATATGATGTCATCTTGTTGAATGATTATGATATAATAATATGCGTATTTAGAATTGAAGCGACGTGCAATTAGGGAAGGGACTCGATTGGACTTTTTGTATGGATAAAAAAAATCTGAATAGGCCGACCGTGTTTGAAGTTTATGTATTGTTTTGTTTACAATCGTGCGACCTTCGCTACTAACGATTAGGGTAAAGACCCCTCGGATCATGCTGTAGGTATGATTGAATTTTCGTCGAATGGCACCCCGAATGTGCGGGGGTAATATTTTGCCCGTATCGTGGTACGGAGAGTACAAAAGAATTTCGTTCCCCAATGATAGACGTGTGTCAGAAACCGAGAGATTTACTCGTTCAAGATTTTTCGGCTTAAGAAGCACGGCGTTGCTTTTAAAATGTACATAACGTCATCTATAAGTTTATGTTAATTGATTTAACTTTATTTTTGGTTGTTGCTTTTTATTTCTCAATTATTAACGCAATATTTTAGATTAATCCTTATTATCTTTTATTTATCGTCAAAATAAAGTTGTTGTACAATACAAATTATTTAAACATCTTTTAATCAAATAAGTTTGATTAAAAGATGATTAAACAGATTTTTTACTTCAGTGATTAGGTTCGAACTAAGGTTCGAACCTAATCACCGACGTAAAAAATCTGTTCCATACAGCGACTCAAAAATTTGATCTTCCAATCATATCATAATAAACTCTGAGTTTTGTAAATAACTTTAGTTCATATATTTTTGAATTACTGTAGCTAAAAATCGCGCCGAGGCACAAACCAAACATTTTTAAATCACTGTAGCTAATACCGAGTCGCTCTTACATACTCATCGCGGGTGGCTCCCAGGAGAGCTGGGTCTTTGAACGCTAATTGATTGTGCTCTATACAATTCTCGTTACGGTTTCCGCGTTCGCCGCGTTTGATAAACAGCCAACGCGTGACAGCCTTACGGCGCGGGAGCGATTGGGTCACGCTCACGTTGCCTGCTCCAGACGCCCGCGAAAGCTGCTTTTGACAGATCAGTCGCGTGATTTGGCTATTAGCGGCAGGGTTCAGGGCTAAAACCTTTCCTTAGCAGCCAAATCCCCCATCTGATGTGTATAGGTGAAATATTACATTTTAAAAATAAACACAAAGATTTTCGTTTTCCATTCAACTTCAGCTCAAACTCTCCTGTATATTTTGCTATACTTGCGTTAAAGTTTGTTACTGTTTGCAAAATATTTGCGATGGGAATTTTTTAAAATAATTTTATTTATAAAAAGAATTTCATTGTCATCATCATATCATATCATCATCATCTTCAGCCTTTTGTTATACACTGCTGAATACAGGCCTCTCCAATGGCACGCCACTGAGACCGATCAAAAAAGGCATTTTATCAGAATTAAATTAAGATTAGTTATTTTTTTAACAATAAGAATGTTCCGAAACGATTACTGATTTTGATTAACATTATAGACTATCTGCCCAAAGTACGGTGGCGGTGTACTTTGGGCAGTACTAATGAATAAACTGTCTTCTACGCCTAAACGATAACATATACAATTATAAAATATATACAATTTAATGATGTAAAATGTATAATACATCATTAAGTAGTCGGTTATTTTCGTAGTCAATTTCAATTAACTAAACTTCTTTTTACAAATAAACATAAATTATTTAATTTTTTTTTCGCCTAGAATTTTCTTACAATTCTCTTTTATTTATTCACTAATGCGTCTGTGTTTAGCTATAATCAGGAGTCAACGCCTGTTCATTCTTGCCAATGTAAGATACAGTGCATAGTACAATGCGAGTCCAATGACTTGTAAAAACTCTCGTAATTACTTGGAAAAACTCATGCAACAAATCACTGATATATAAGATAAACTTAAACAATGATCTTAGTATTAATAATTGTGGTAAAGATTTTAATAGAAATCTTAGTCTTTTAGCATTACTAGTTCACAGTTTTGTACGCAATTGGAACACTGAGAAGGTTACCCTTTGCTGTTTACAGTAGTAACCATTGGCACACGTGCCCATGTCCGCTGGCCCGTGGCTAGGCTTAAACAATATTTGCCTGGTATGTTATAACGCGTAATGTACCAAAGATGACGCGATTGGACACAATGCCTGATCTAATTTTTCGTAGCTCGCGTGGTGTCACCTCGCTCTGCTTCATTGGATTTGTCGATTTATGGTTTAAACACGCATCGCGAAATTATTTACGCAGTAACACAATAACTTATAATAGTCATGATTGTTATCGTTAGATAATTAATAACATTACCTAAAAGCTTTTACTATGTCGTAAAAGATAGAAAAAGTATGACCTTGCTTTTCTTCATTGCCGTGACTCCTTATAGTCTATTGGACAAGTGCGCTGTGTTCTACAGATGGTTATAGAGTTGCCGGGAAGCCGGCAACAATGGCTGACGGACGGGTCGCGGCGAGTGTTTTAAATTGTCTCACAATCGCTGCTTCCGGCGTGCTCTTACAGTTAAGGACGGGCAAGCTTCGGGTGTACGGGACAGTTGGATCCCACGCGGCCCCTCCCGCCTCTGCCTCTTGATTGTCCTCGCCACATTCACAAACACCCCTCGACAGATCGTCGCTAGTGCAACAACGATAGCGTTCCGCTCGGTGCTCGACCTTCCACTCGCGAGATAACACTACCTAAGTTCCGATGATATTTCAAGCAGAACATGCATTTGACAGCGATCGCACTATCAATGAATCGATCGATCGCTCTTTACTGCGTATCCACAGTTCTCACGGGCTCATTGTTTTGCTTTCTTCATTTCTCTTAGTGTCATTGATATTAAGAAACAATCTTTGTTACAAATAAGATCTCCTTATGATTTCTTCTATTTACCCGAATGTCAAGTACATTATAAAATAAAACTATTTACGGATTTTTTCGCGTTTAAATGTTAATGCTGGAAAGTGTTTGAAACGTCGGGAAATTAAAAATTAAAAATAAAAGCGATAAAATCCGTAAATAGTTTTATTTTATAAGGTCTCTTCCAAATAATTCACTATTAAGTTACATTCAAATGTGAGGTGGAGATTTGCTCTCTTAAACTGACCACAATTACGTGTTGATGATTGGCGCGAGTTCGCCTGTGCCGAAAACAGTTTAAATTTCAAAATTTATCGCGTGCGTGCTCCTAAAATCGCACTCGTGCCTGCGCATCGACCGGGAAAGCATCCGATAGCTGAACGTGGTTAGTACGTGATACCTGTGGCGGTGGCTAATAATTATTCGCAGCCGCATATGAACCGCTGGCGGCTTTGTTGTTTGAAGGGCCCTCTCGGTGCCCTAGCAGCGTCGCGGCCGCCCCCTCCGTCTTTGGGATTTTTAATAACGAGGCTAACGACTGCGTTGAAGTTGCATCTCGCTACGACGAGGCCATGTTTCACCTCGTCTGCGTTTCAATAGATTATTCGTCAATATTGTACTGTTATTGTTGAAGCAGATTGTGGGTAGCATTATGAATATTAAAATGTGGTGGCTTGTATTGTCCAATAAGTCGGACATTGGCTGGCTATGTCTCGATATAACGAACTGTGATCGAGCGACGATGAAACATAATAGGAAGACGACAAGACACGGAGACATGTCTTGGTTTATGTTAAAACATGCACAAGCGCCGTTTGATGATTGTCCGATGCATCGGTGGAGCGGCACTCGTCTCCCCCCAACGCAGCTCTGATGAATGGCGTCCCTGTGGTCGGCCACTCTCCGAGACATATGGCAAGATAACGAGCTGAGCC
>DWGO01000846.1:0-10845 GCA_018247635.1 Eurytides dolicaon deicoon | reverse complement strand
ACGCAAATTCTATATTATATTATTAAATAAAACAAATTTACCGATTTTTATTTTTAATTTTTAGTATTATTATTTTTCCCGACGATTCGAATACTTTACAACGTTTGTAGCTTTTCTTATATAAAAGACCGATAATCAAAAGAATTAACGAAGACATAGCTGATGTAATGCACCACGGATTGAAGAACCAATCTTTATATTTGATTTAATAAACTTCAAGTGGTCGTGGAAGTAGGAACCAATTATTCTACTCTCAAGCAGTAATGTGTAAGCACTTCTGTGTTCCGATTTAGAGGCATTATTAAATATAAAGAGCAGGGCCAAGCAGGTTTTGTGTGGCACTGTGTTGTAATGGACAGGCGTGTCGCTTACCACTAGAAGCACAACTTGTTAGTTTTGTCACTATATATAAAAAAAAATATTAAAAATGTTTAAAAGACAGATGATCGCTGCGATATAGAGCCGCACAACATTCGTTACAACACGCTTCTTATGGTACTGTGTTGTTTTGCGCAGGCTTGACACTCACCGTCTCGTCACTTTATCTCGTAAAAAAAAAATTAGTAATAAAATATATCTCTTGCAGCCTCCGAAGGAACCCCCTAAATGGAGCGGCGTGTTTACCGCCATAGACCGCTTCCGCAGCTGTCCCCAGATGCTCTTCTTCGCGGTCATCGGCTCCGAGGACTGTCTCGTTCTCGACGTGTACAGTCCCGAAACGGCCAAGCCCATTGATAAATTACCTGTCATGGTATTCATACACGGTGGTGCATATTATTACGGAACCAAAGCCCATTACGATCCCGAATATCTAGTCTTGAAGAACGTCGTCGTGGTGGTGATAAATTACAGGCTCAACGTGTTGGGATTTTTATGCGTGAACGGTATATCCAACTTGGGACTGAAAGATCAGGTGGCGGCGCTCAAGTGGGTGAGAAGGAATATAGCGGCGTTCGGTGGAGACCCGGATAATGTGACTCTCTGTGGTCAGAGCGCTGGCGCTAGTGCAGTCACCATGCATCTCGTGTCACACCAAAGCAAAGATTTATTCCACAAAGTCATAGCAATGAGTGGATCCCTGTTCGCGCCTTGGGCTTTCAACTTGGAACCGCTAACCCCCGCTTTAAAAGACGCTCGAAAGATCGCCGCAGCCAGTACGGAGGAGGATATTTATAATACTTTTCTCAATTCATCCATTGAGGACCTTATCCGTGCTACCAGAGACACATCGGTTAATCCGAAACATTTCAAGTATTCCCCTTGTATGGACATGAACGGTACGGACCCATTCTTCCGCGACACTCCGTACAATATGTTCAAAAGAGGCGAGTTCCAAAAGACACCCGTGATGTTAGGACACGCTGAGGTAGAAGGCATTCTATTCTATGGTCTGACGGATGACAAGTTCTTAGCTAAACTAAACAGGGAGTTTGACGATAGACTGCCATCTGTCTTCTCCTGGTGCTCGAAGAAAGATCGCAAAGCTATAGGCGCCTTTCTGCGCTCGCACTATTTCGCAAAGACAAACATAACCAAAAACTCCGTGTCAGGTCTCGTGGAATTCTACTCAGATTGGATCGTTCACAGTACGCACAACGAGTTCCTGAATCTATTGATGACGTTGTCCGATGAGCCAGTTTACAACTACATCTTCTCTTACCGAGGTGATAGAAATTTCGCCAAGTTGTTGTCCGGTCTGAACATAAACCAGACGACTCATTCCGATGATATCTTCTATCTATTTAAACCGGCTGGTTTGTCATTGCCTCTGACTGGCCCTGACATTATTTTTATTGATAGACTGGCTCTAATGATCACGAATTTTATGAAATTTGGGTATGTACCATATGTGACTTGAGAAATCAATCGATAATGATTAAATATAAATACAATTCTTAGAATAAATGAATAAGTATGGCTACTGAATCCCTTGAAAATAGTCATTGTTTTTAACCGGGGACTAGAAAACCTAATCTTTTGATGTTAAGTTATTACATACACCATAACACATGATAAGTTGTTTTTACAACACTTAAGAGACTGGTCTCTACTGGTCTCGTTTTTTTACGATGTAAAGCGTCAAGACTGGTAAGTTGTGTGCCTGGTGGTAAGCAAGATACCTGCCCATAATAAAACAATGCTTGACCTCGCATTCGTCACCCAGAGATGTTATGCCCAGTTTTACTTTGGCAACATTGCTACAACGGAACACAGTAGTGTTTACACATTACTGCTCGACGATAAAATAACTGGCCATACAAATACCTCAGGCAGTTTCTAGAAAAGACCCTTACCACATAGTGAGTTTAATTTCCAATTTATTTATGGTTAGTTCTTTCTTCCCTCGCTCTGCTCGTACAAAGTTTTATACCCACTAATCTATTCCCTTCTATTTCCAGGGACCCTACGCCGTCAGTTAGCCGGACTTTGCCAGTGCGTTGGCCTGAAGCGAAGACACAATCTGCCTTGCGACTGGCTGACAAGCTTGAACTGGCAACTCCGATGCCAAGAGGACGCTTATTCAATAGCCTGCTCTGCAAATACGGCCACTCCGGCCACGTGCCATGCGACAGCGAAGCTCTTTGCCTACCAACGTGACGTTTTTGCTCCGTCATTATCCATCATCGAAATAGTTGGATTAGCGATAGATTGAGGTCATATTCGTCGTGGTAGACTGACGAGGGCGCCGAAGAGTGGTTTTAAGTGTTAGAAGAAATGCTGATAAGGGATGCTGGCTTGTAGAGGAAAAGAAAACTGCTAGCGTAAAATTTAATTTGACAGGGTTATATGTACATATATAATCAAAAATGCTATTACAAGCACATTTGAATAGTAATTTTTATATTTTAAAACTGAATGTAATCAGCCAGTGTTGTTGGTCTGTAACGAATCTACCAATGTAGCAGCTCTATTGAAAGGAGCCGGGAAGCACCTCAATAGTTGCTCTTTTAAAATGATGTTAGTCTAGTTTTCGTTACGGAATAAAAATCAAGGAGCTGGTGGATGGCTTAAGAAATAATCACCATTACACAGTTATACTCTGATGCCGTCTGATGGTAAGCGAAGCGCCTGCCCATAACAACATACTACCAAACAGAACGTGCTTGGTTCTGGGCTGCGCTCATCATCCAGAGATATATGATAGTCTATCTCTTTACCCAGTAACTACGCTTGCATCATTGCCCTATTACCGGAACACAGTATTGGTTACGCACTACTGTTCAGCAGATGAGTAACTGAGAAATATGGTGGTACAACCCCAGAGGGACTTTGCAACATAGTCCTACCACGTATTAAATGTAATACACGTCTTTCAATCGGTTACTGCGTAGTTTACTACCACAATCAAATAAGCCTGCATATATTTGACTAACATGTAACCAATCAATTTGTACTTGGCTATATGTTCATTTTAATTTAGTTGGTTGCATGTTGTTATTAGTAAGTGGTAAGATTTGCAGATGGTTATGCAGGTCCCATTCCACCTGGGATCTGCATTACCAGTTATTTTACCGCAACGCAATTCTGTGTTCAGGTTTAACGGGCAATGTTGTCAGCATAATTACTGGGCGTAGAGATAGACTTTACGGTGGTCTTATATCTCCAAGAAACGTCCGCAGTGCAGTGCCTACCATTTTTAAATTGGTAATGTTTGAAATAATGCGTAGTGCTGTGTTTAATTTGTCAAAAAAATGTCGATTGTCGATTGAAATTATCGATTTTGTGTTTCCACACAAATAAATGAGGGCTTTTTGTTTGAAAAACTTTATCTGTGCTATTGTTTTTTCGCATAAATAAGGTCGGTTAGGAATTAACACTTATATGATTTTCAAGCTGGTGAGTGTCGATAGGAATATAAATAACAAGTTATACTATAGTTAATGAACGTATTTTAATGAACGTGAAAATATTTTAATGTATCGTTGTCCAAATTATTGTAATCATAATTTTTTTATTAAATTATTGTATTTTTTGGGACTGCACTTATCGTACAAATATGTATCTGTAAATAATTTCTACTTCTATTGTCTTAACATCGTAAAATGTCTTTTTAGATATGCAGAAGATATAAAGACTTAATTTATCAATGGTAGATATTTTTAGATATACTTCTGTAGCCTGAAAATATCTATAAATATAAATAAAATAAATAAATTCGACCATTGAAATATTGACAACTTCAGAAATTTCTACTCTTTTGTGACATGACACATTTGTGACATGACATAAAGTTATTATTGATACATGATAATTCTTAGAGCTATTTGGAAAATGTTGCGAACGAAATTTAAAAAGACCAGACATTTTAAACATATATGATATATTGCATAATTTATAAAATATTCAAATTAAGGTGACATTGAAGTTTTTTTTAATACGTACTTTTAAGTTCCCTACAGAGAAGCATATATTGGCTGTGTTAAATATCAATAGAATAACATTTTCTAACGTTCGAAATAGTATTTCTGAACGAAAAATGTAAAGGACTAAAAGGATAAAAAAGGCAACAGAATCGCCAACTGCTGTAGGCTGTATTGTCCCTTATATTTTCGTATTACGACCCGACTGCCGCGGCGGTATCGCTCGACTCAGAATAAATATTCAATATTTTCATTCAATCACCATAGCTTCGGGTGCCGCTGCTCAAACAGATACCGTCCTTGGTTCGAGACCGGGCACCGAGTGGGTTTTATGAAAAACTAACATCACCAATAAATCGCAGTTATTCCAAGCGTTAATTTGGGGACGGGAGGGCCGAATCAATTTCAATTTATGCCACGCAAATGGAGTTAATTGCTCCGATTCGTCAATATTATTTGGAAATGTGCTATGATTAATAGCTTTTCCCAATTTATTAGTGTTTATTATTAACATATTCAGTATTTATATTACACAATTTTATACGATATTTATGCGAAGAACTTAGCAATTTTGTCCTAAATTGTCTTTAATTCAATTTATTTTTTATTATAACTATTAGAAGTTTTATAGAATCATCATCCACCACTACCACTAACACTACCACTGAAGAGCACAAAAGTTTTATCATAATTGCAGAGTTATTAAAATTATATATATGTAGGTATTTTAAATGCCTACCATATCCTTTGAAGCATGTCATACCCAGTACACAAGAAACCGAGGCAGTAGATTTTTGATAGAAATATTTATTGCATTGCATTGCATATGCTTGAACAGTCTAGGACCTCGCAAAGTAAAATGAATAATTTAAAATTTAAGTTTCTATAGTGATATCTAAAGTGTATAGTTGTATTTCTAGTTGTAGTTACTTTTATATTTTCTTATAAATACTTAATTGAAATTACTTGGCTAAGCCAACTAGGGGTTCGCGAGGTATCTGAAGTCATATTGGTGTTCTGTTTACCACAATAGTGTAAACCGCCTGCGTATTTGAAGCGATTCATATAAAAGAGAAGAAACTTTGCTGCTATTATTACGAAAGTATTGAATACATGTGCACGAATTACATTTGAGTTGGACAGAAAGCGAACATTGCTATTAAAACTGCAGAACACGAGCGGGGCTTTTAATCACAGTAATAACCCAGTATTAGGGGCGCAGCGTTGGCGGTTGTTAGTTGGACAAACATGCAAATTAGAGTTCCCCGGCTAATGCACTAGTCGGCTTTCGTTCTATGACTTGTTGGTTTGACGGATATGAACATTGTATGCATTATTTCACTGAGTTATTACAAAAATAAAGATTAAATAAACTGTTGTAATAATTGTATTACGCATAAATTTACAAAATTTTAAAAAGGCAGTACAATAAATCTGTCTAATAAAATATAACTTTTCACACTTGACAACAATTTCACCAAATTTATGTCATTATATTCTAGTTCAAGGTAGTTTTAAAATGATATGTGAATCTTACGTAATCGTTGCTCGATTCGTAGTGCGTACTTGTGGGTTTTTGTAACGCAAAGGAGTAATTTTCAAGCTCTATCATGTTCCGATTTGAGGGGCAATGTTTCCAGAAAACTATCTGAGCATACAGATAGTATTTTCTATTTCTGAGTTACGAGTTTAACGTAACTCAGAAAGGGCTTAAAACTTGATCAAACTCTGTATGACACTGAGGTGTTATAGGCTTCTCAGTACTGAGAGTTCAAATAAGTTTAGCTTATTTAAATTTATAAGTTATACGTAGGTAAAGTAGATTTAACGTAAATTTAAAATGTAAATTTAAATTTTTTTAGTAGGGGTGGGACCACTGCATTGCAACTTATCTAGTCGCCAAGCAGTAGTGTGTAAGCACTACTGTGTTCCGGTTTGAAGGGCAACGATGCTGGCGTAATTACTGGGTATAGAGATAGTCCATCTTATAACTCTGGGTAATGGGCGCAGCGCAGGGCTAAGCAAATTCTGTGAGGTACTGTGTTGTTATGGGCAGGCGTGATGCTTACCATTATACACTGTGAAGTGAATTGAAACATCGGAATATTAAATTTAAAACGAAACGCGGTAAAATCTGTAAACAGTCACATTTTATGTCAATAATTTGCTTTTATAGAATCATTAGATTAACAGTAGGGCTCTCCTTTAGTGGTAGGACTCTTTTGCAGAATGCACCAGGGATGGTACCACTGCTTTGTCAGTTATTCTACCGCCAAACACCAACACGTGGAAACTTAGCATTTCCACGGGTTCGGCGATCCGATGTAGCTTCACATGGCCGCATAGGTTGGAAGAAACAACGTAATTATATACAGATATACCGCCAAACAGTAATGTGTGGGCAGTACTGTGTCCCGGTTTGAACGGCAATGTTGCCGGTGTAATTACTAGGCATAGAGATATATTATCTTGAATCTCTGGGTACGATAGTTTTTTTTTATTCTGATAGGGAGGCAAACAAGCAAGCGACTCACCTGATTGTAAGCGAACGCCGCCGCCATGCACATCTGCAACATCAAAGGACTTGCAAATGCGTTGCCGGCCTTTAAGGTGAGACTAGGCTCTCTTCTTGAAGGTCTCTAAGTCGTATCGATCTGGAAATACCGCAGGCGACAAACAATTCCACATGTAAGTAGTGCGTGGTAGGAAATTCCTCGAAAAGCGCACAGTGGTGGATTACCAGCCATCCACGTTGTATGGATGGTATCTGGTAGATTGGCGCGTGGTGCGGGGGTAAAACTCAGCAGCCGGTATTAGTCCGAACAATTCCTCAGAGCTTTCCTCATGGTAAATTCGGAAAGAGACAAAACGTCTCTTCGCAGGGCTAATGGATCGGGCTGATCGGAAAGAATTTGGTCGTCGAAAATTCGGGCATCTTTGCTCTGAATGCGGTCAAGGAGAGTGCCGTCAAAAAGAGAATACACGACCAAGGGATTCTTTTTAGCTTTTTGGGGTTAGATCCGACTAAATTTAGTCGGCCTCAGTCTGAGACTGTTATTTTGCAATTTTGCACGTTATGTGTTGCACTGTGCTGTTATGGGCAGTGGTGTCGCTTACCATCAGGCGCATGACTTGCTCATTTCGTCTTTTTATGATAAATAAATAAAAAACTTAATTTTTACTTCGTTCGCTATATTTCATCACCTAAAAGATCCGTCGCGGATCGAAGACCGAATAGATACAATTACAACACGACTTTTGTTGGTGTAATGTTATCAAGGCGTAATCCGTTTGTAATATAATACAAACAGCAATTACTGGGCCCGATGTGATGCAGTGGAATAAAAGGGACGATGTTTGCTTAGGTTAATGAGCGGTCCCGGTCGACGCTCATGTTTCACGTGAAATGTTTTGTTCCGCGGATTCACGTCGACTTAATGAGCTGTGAATGCTTTTGTGCCCTTCATTGCCGACAGTTTGCGTTACAATTATCAGCTATTACATAAATAAACTCATCACGAAACATTTTAAACGAAAACTCCCACGTTTGTTGGTAATGTTTTTAATGACAGCCCTTACCTGTTATAAACTAGCCGGCGTGCGTTGCAGTAAAATTAAAAGCAGCGAACAGGAGTATGACGCGTAGAAAAAACAACGTTGCTTGTTTTATGATTAACATTTTAAAATAACATAGAGGACAAATGAAATCAAATAAAATCATATATTTTAAGTCAAGTAGCCGTGGTAGCTAAGGGTCCGGGCGCTCGTTTTTAATTCAATATACTGAAGCAACCAGAGTTCGAAGCTTGGTGCCTGCACCAATGAATTTCTTAATTTGTAATTAATAATACGGTGAAGGAAAATATCGTGAGGAAACCTGCATATTTATGAATCAGTAATAAACATAGATATGTGAAGTCCGCCAATCCGTACTGGGGCAGCGTTGCTGTCTGTGCCCCTGCTCTTAGACCCTCTGTAAGGGGAGGCCTGTGCCCAGCAGTTGGACACATTTTTTTACAATACATTTCATTACAGGCTATTAGAAGCACTTTTTTATTAGATCCAATTTTAAAAATCAGTCGGTGATGTCATTCCGTGAGGAATCTAGCATTGACTCTTAATGCAGCTTTGTAAAGAAGAGCCGGTGAGAAATTTAACAGTTGTTGTAACAACTGCATACGAGTATTAGGTAATGCCAAGTTATGACCGACACCCATGAATAGACTAGCGGTGCGCCAAGGAAAGGTATTTTAACGCAATTAACCTCTTGCGCTATTTTTGTTTTTGAAAATTTTCTCCTATACTGAAAATGCGTACTATTATTAATAAAGGTAACTACCGCGTGATGTTAGCACTACTAAGGGTAAGGTAACGTAGTGCTTTCGGTGCAGGTAGATATTAGACCATGACAGTTAGCAAGTTAAAGTCTTTGCATTTCTTTCTGTTTATATGAGCACATAAAATAAAAGTACCGATTAATTAATAGGGCAAGAGGTTCAATCCCGAAATGGCGATCAGATACGATTTGCGCCTTGCAAAACATAACCGCAAACACGTGAACCCGGACTGTTCGTCCGATAGTGTTTATTTTGCAAACACAAAATCAAAGTTGCCGATAGTTTCGCAAACAATTCGTCGTATATTCGCGCAGTAGCGGAAACTGTCCGAGTCCCAACTGCGCATCCAATATAGCAAAGGACCCGCGAGGGTCCCTCGACCGAGCAAATATGTATATTCGAAGGAACACATGAGCAAAGTTTGTCGCAGCGATTGAATAAGAGCGAAAGATTGTGTTTGTTTATGTTAGAGAGCACATGAAGCTATAGACGATAGAAAAAGATTATTATATCGAATTTTTTAATGCAGACATTGGTAGGATTCTTTTGCAGTCCGCCCGGGTGCTGACACTGAATTGCCAGTTCTTCTACCGTAAAGCAATAGCGTCCAAGCACTACTGTGTCCCGGTCTGACGGATAATGAGGCCAGCGTTTTTTTATCTTATTAGATAGAGTGACTAGACGAGCAATGCGTGCGGCTGATGTTAAACGACACGCCTACCCATAACAACACAATGCCACACAGAAACTGCTTATCCCTACGCTGCGCTCGTCACCCAGATATTTAAGATGTTCTATCTTTAGACCAGTAATTACACAGGCTACATTGATCTTCAAACCCGATACGTATACGTACCTTACGCATAATTGTTTGGCGCTTGGATAACTGGCAATGCAGTGGTACCACCTCAGACGGACTGCTCAAAAGATTCCTACCACTTAGAACTTAATACAATCTTAAGCCTCTGTGTGTTGTTATGGGCTAGGAGATAAGGCAACAGGACTTGCTCGTCTTGTTGCCTTATCTCCTATATACAGAGACTGTCTACGCCAATGTTGTTCTTATTTAACGTGATCACTGCCACTGCAGTGCCACGTAACTGCTTGTGCTGTTCCATGATGAAAGACACATGACTGAAGACCACCGCAGTTTGATAAAAGACCTAGAATGCAAGTGTTTGTTCCTCATTATATTTTTCAACGTTCTGTATGTTATATGTGGTAATCGTTGCGTGTCTTTTTACCACGCTTATATTAGCTTTAAAATGGCGTATAAAGCACGCATTTAGAACAGCGACATTAATTTTCTCGTCAGCGTTTTTATTCTTATACAAAGAATTTTTACTTTTTAGTTTGATTAACTATATCACCGTGGTTTTTAGTTTTTTAAACTATATTTTTTATAGGCAACTCCACGTACTTTGTTTTTGCTTTTCCATGAAGGTATAAGGATCACGGAGGAAATGTAAATCTGTATTTAGGCATATAGATTATTATATTATAAATAAAATAATCATTTTTAATATAATTATATTATAAGTGATTATTACCAACCATTATAAATATCTTTTCTTAGTTGTACGAAGATTGTGTACTAATGTTTACTAACAAACTAGTTTTATGTAAAATATGGAGTAGAAATAATGAAAACTACTCTAAATATCTGTCCGCGGTGGATGACGGGTTATAACATAGCCAAAGTCGCCATCTTGAAATATAAATTGTCTTTTTCTAAGTGGTAGGATTCTTACAAAGTTCGACTGGGGTGGTACCACTGCATTGCTAGATATTATGACGCCAAGCAGTGTGTAAGCACTACTGTGTTCCGGTTTGAAAGGCAATGATGCCAGCGAAAATATAGGGCAAAGACATAGACCATCTTATATCTCTGGTTATCGAGCGCATCTGGTTATCTCTGGTTAACAGAGCCAAGCACTGTGTGGTAGGTACTGTGTTGTTATGGGCATACCTGACGCTTGCTATCAGGCGCACGACTTGTTGGTCTCGTCACTTATCTCGTAAAAAAATCTATAAATCGCATATCTCGCGCCATCTTGAAATATAAAATGTTTGGCAGGAGTCATATTTACTGTACCTGATGGACATTACGCTCGCTCACCATCAAGATGGACCGATCAAGTGAAAGA
>DWGO01000845.1:0-10852 GCA_018247635.1 Eurytides dolicaon deicoon | reverse complement strand
GAATTCTTGCCACCAGCTCTCCTAAAAATGCTGACGGATCTTATCGGTTAGTCGGTAATAGTTAGAGTGCTTGATTGTGATTATCAGTGACGGAACCGAGGTGAGACAAGGCCCAATCAAGAAGTGCCCTGGAGTTATCGGGGAGAGGACATTATGATTACAGGATAAAGGATTTAAAGAACGGGATTTCAATATTACCTTAATTTATGCAAAAAGGATAGAAAGTTCCTCAAACGTTAAGGAAGCATTGCCTAGCTGGTTACGATGTAAGTGATGCTTGGCCGACTTGACGCCGGCTTCGTAGATACCCCTAAAGTGAGGTGAATAGGCAGGCAACTAAATACAAATCTAATGCCTTCATTGCCTACATACTTATAAATCGAATTGCAACTGGACCAGAATACCTTATTTAGTTCATTATGTGCGCCCTTAAAACTGGGACCATTATCGTGGAAAATTGAAAAGTTTTACCTCTTTTTGATACAAACCGTCGTAACGTTTAAATAAATGCTTCAGTACTTAAATCGCTTATTAATTCTATGTGTAACGCTTTCGTGGAAAGGCAAAATAATAATCATAAATAACACTTAGAAATAAATGTTTTGTGAGCAGTGATTACACGTCACTACTTTTTATAGGTGACGAGACGAGCAAGTCGTGGCCCTGATGGTAAGCGGCATGACTGCCCATAACAACACAGTGTCACACAGAACTGCTTGGCCCTGCGTCGCGCTTGTCACTAAGGGGTGTAAGGCGTTATATCTCTATGCCCAGTAACAACACTGCATCATTGCCCTTGCAACCGGAATACGTTAGTGCTTACACATTCCTGATCCGTGGTAAACTAAATCACAATGTAGTGGTACCAGCCCAGGTGGATTGCAAAAGGGTTATTGCTTGATGATAGAATATCAGGCATTTTTTAAAAAAAGTTTTACAACAGCAAAAATAGAACGACCTATACCAGAAAACCGGATTCTTATACTTTTCTCCATCACGAGACTATACTGAATGTTACAAATCATTAATTTTGTACTACATAATATTAATGTTACTCGTAACAAATCTAATTAAGGACGGCCATATAATAACGTGTACCATCCAAAAAGTCAGTTATAAGCTGAGGGAAATTCATCCGTTGAATTATGTGCGAAATTTATCGTTACGTAGGATTTGGCTCCCGAGTTAACGAGGCTCTAAATTAATTCCTAGCGGGAAGATAAACAACCGGGCGTGAGAGCCAAACCCCAATTACGATATAAAGTATTTGATAAAAGAGAAATTACTGTTTCTTTAAATAGGCCTTTCCTAAAGTGAGTTGTTTACCGTTTATTTTGCGAAGGTCCGTTTTCAATGTTCAGAAAAGAAAATAGAAGTGGAGAACACAAACATCAATTTAAAACTTTTCATCTCATCAAAATACACACAAATTTAGCCTTTTTTGCCTCGAAGATTGCAAAATATATAATTCTGTGTTTCAAAACCTATACGACACTACACTACACTTCCATGTTCATTGTATTTTTCTTAGAATCTTATGAATCAAAAATAAATTAGACATAACGCTTACTAACTGGTGCAACATATGCACGTCTCGTCGCTTTATCACCTAAAAAGATATACGTGTACCTATAGTATCAATATTACTTGATAAAGTTCCCTTGTTATCTTCTCTACCTACTAAGATTGTGTTTACATATAAATTTGAAAGTATACAGATTATATTGTAGATACAGTACAGTTCTTGGAAATCATACGGCACATCTTCGACTTACATTATAACACGTTATATGGACTACTTTGTACAACGTAGCATTGTCATCAGTGCTTATGAAAGGACAACACAGTTCTCCTTTGTGACGCCGACTAGTAACTCCGGGAGCAAGTACACTTGATTGTGAAATTCTTTGATGTATGGCACGTATCATTTTCTCCTTATTAAGGCCCTGTATTATTATTGTATTAACTAAGGGTTTCCTAGTTAAAAGCTCTGGATCCGATAATAATTTTCTTTATACGGAGCCTAGTAACGTTATACAATTTATGAACATAACATAGTTTGAATCAATTTAAAGAATAACTTTTTTGTTAAGGAATAACGTCTCTTTTTATTAGTGTTTAAATAGTTTGAATTCAATTGCGAATAGAATAAAGCTTAATTTTTGTTGCAGTCGAAGAGTCCGCCTGGGGAAGTACCATATGATACTCGGCGAAAGAGTTCCAGTTTTTTTTAATATGACGAGCAAGTCGTATGGCTCATGGTAAGCATCACGCCTGCCATTAACAACACAGTATCACACAGAGCGTGCTTGGTTCTGTGCTGCGCTCGTCACCCAGCGATATATGATGGTCTATCTCTTTGCCCTGTAATTTCGCTGGCATCATTGCCCTTCAAACCGGAAGACAGTAGTGCTTGCACACTACTGCTTGGCGGCAGAATATTTGACAATGCAGTGGTACCGCCCCAGTCGGATTCTGCAACAGTCCTACCACTTGTAACCTTCTGTTTCGTCTATATTTCTACTACTTTTGAAATTTATAATTCAGTCATATTAAAGTAATAAATTAAACAGAGGAATGAATTAATAAAGAAAAGAAACTTATTCCGCGCATTCTCTACGAAATTTATCGCGCCGTAGGATATCTTTTCAGTTAACGAGGCCCCAAATTAATTCCTAGCGGAGGAATAAACGAGGAGGTATATTGCCCAAGAAAGCGAAATTTAAGATTGTACAATAAAGAACTCTTTCGAAAAGTCCGCCTGAAACAGTAAGCGGTTCCAGTTAGGATACCGCTGTAGTGAAGTGCAAACATTTCTGTGTTCCGGTTTGAAGGGCATTGTTCGAACGTCATTACTGTGCACAAAGAAATTGATACAGCTCTGTACTTATTGTTAAGGGCAAACAAATACTTTCAGAAGTACAGTTGTTCACGTTACGTCAAGTTTAATGTTCAATGAACAGTGTCTAGTACACAACTCAGGGTGTTGATTTCTCTCGTTCATTAAACATTAAGCTCAGAGATCAACATTCCTGAGTTGTGCACTAGACTTGTTTTGTCTGACAAATAGGAACCTAAAACTGAGTAGTATTCGTAAGGACCATAAAGCGGGATAATCATTAGTTAAGTCCTATTGAATAATTATGAAAAGTCATATATATACACTGCATATTATTCCGCCAACTTACATACTACTGTTTGGCGAAATAATATGCAGTGGTACCACCTAAGTCAGCAAAAGTTCTACCACTTTTAAAAAACTTATGGTATTAATAAATAAATTACAAGAAAAAATGGAACATTACAAGGATTAGAAATGTCTCAAAATAATCGTCTTAAAATCATAGATTCGATGTACATAAGACTATTTCTTTCTTGTTACAAAAAGTATCTTACAATGCTAAGCACGCGCCTTCACTAGCTTTGTAAGAAATTGGACGTGATCGGTGTACTTGGTAGTCTTTATCAAGTTTCAGCTTACATCTGCTGACTGCTGCCCTTTTTCATCTAAATCATTACGCTAAGTTACACTTTGTTTAATTTGATTCGTCACTTATTAAAACTAGGCCAATTGTTTTATTACAATAATATTCCTTGTTAAAATTAAGCTACTTTGTTTTTGGGGACAAATGACCAGACGTGCAAATCATGCGCCTGATGGTAAGCGTCACACCTGCCTATAACAACATAGTGCCAAACAGAGCGTAGCTCTGCGCTGCGCTCATCACCCAAAGATATAAGATGGTCTATCTCTTTGTCTAGGTAATCACGCTGGTATCGTTTCTTTTCAAATCGGAACACGTTAGTGCTTGCACACTACTGCTTGACGGCAGGATAACTGCAATGCGGTGGTGCAACGCCTGATGGATGAACTCTGCAAAAGAGTACTAGCACTTTTAGAATTTTATAGCGTTATATTTAATATTTAATCTCCCACGTTTCGAGCACTATACAATCAATGGTCACAGGACAGACTGAAATGATGTACGGTAGCCCGTGTTAACTGTGACAGTGGGACTAAAATCAGTTCCATTTTAATGATTTGCAGGATCCGCGTAAATACATGAAATTAATTTTCATTCTACAATAATATTACTCTTGACAGTGTGATCGTGGTCATGTCGTGGTCGATTTTCGCGCCATGGAAGCTCTTGAAATCCTTTTCCATGTGGCTCAGTAATTTATTATATTAGCTTTATTAGCTTTAATTAAAAGTTTTAACTGGCATCAAATCAATGTAACAATAGTTAAGCCAATGTATATTTCTTTTGATTAAGGATTTCCTTGGTGCAGCTTTTATATCGATGCCAGCGTAATTATTGGGCATTGAAATCTAAGATCTTAAATCTCAGCGTGGCACTGTATTGTAATAGGCAGACATGTCGCTTACCATCAGGTGCACAACTAGCTCGTCTTATCACCTTCTCTGCTAAAGAAAAAACCAGGTTAAATTCCAATTTTCGAATACTGAGTCACCACACGAGATGCCCGCAGGTGGAAAACAAATGGTTACGAATGTTTCCATTCCCAAAAGCAATTTATTTCGTGGCCGTATTTCCTGCCGTTAACGAGACCCATATAATTAAACCTAAGTAAGACATAAACAACGCACGTAGGATTAGTTTTCTTGATTTTATTGTAGTCAAAAAAATAATTAAATTAACGAATGAGCTTCATCACGAATGCCATTTCTACATACATAGATGAATATGGTATATTAGTGAGATGTAAAAGAAATGTTGTACTTTTAGACTAGTGTTGTGACCACTAATAAACAGGAAAGCTAATTTACAATTAACAGATATTTTAGCCAATTTATTACAAATGTCAAAGTGGTAATGCATTAATCAAATTTTAAAAACAATATAACACAAATTTAATTTAAGAAAATGGTGAAAGACCGATCGGCAATAAAAACTTTGCCTTACTAAAAACCTAATTGTTGGAAAATCTTTAATTAATTTTTCGGTTGTACCTTCTCGCATTAATAAGGGGCACAATTAAATCTAATCCCGACGTAGACAAAGGACTAAAGAGAAAATCTACGTTTCTCTCTTTGGATAACCTCTTATTTGCCGTTTTTAAACTCCAATGAAAATGTAATCACGGATTATGTCTTGTTTATATTAAAATAAATAAGATTTTAGAGAAAAAAATCATTTTATAAGGGGTGAAACATTGTTTCACGTTCATTGTTTCCAGGGACCTTGATAATCAATAAGGATTTCATTTAGTAACAATTTTATAGTTAAATATTTTCTACGAAATCTTAATTTTCTTCAAAAGAATCAAATCATTTATTTATTTCAAATCCAATCATTTATTTATTGCATGTCACAAAAAAATTTATACAAGTAATTTTACTTAAATAACATTGTGTAACACCCGTAGGAGCATCGCAATTTCGGTACATAAACTTAAGTAGGTAATAAAACAAAAATAATAAATAAGGTATTATTTGAATTAAAGTAGAAATGATAATAAAATTTTAACACAATATCAGTTTGAATTCAATAAGTTATAAAATATACTCATTATCTATTATAATAATTAATTCCTTAAATAATATTGTCTATTTATTAATTAAAAAATTCGTTTATATTATAGTAGCTTTTATCAACCATGCACGTTTTTAATTCTCTAAAGAAAAGGTTTGTATTTTGGATTTCTTTGATGTTATTTGGGACATTATTATATATATTTATAACCATGGAATGTGGGCACGTTGAAACTAGCTGTAGTCTTGTAAATTGTGTTTTTAGTTTCTCTGAGGTGCGATTATTACGTCGCATTGTCTTCACTGGAGAGTACAAGTGGCCATTCTTTCGAACAAAGTTGCACCATTCGAAGATGTACAACGAAGTTAGTGTCAGAATACCGTGTTTGATAAAGTGAGAATTGATTTTAGATACAAGAATTGATCTTAGCTGACTTTTTCTGCCGCCAAGAACTGAAGGTGTTGTGCCAGCCCCAGTTTAGTTTTTATGTATATCATCTTTAATAACTAGGATTTGAGCACAGATAAGAGTGCGACACTGTATTGTTAGAAGGTCATCGTGTAGTAAGGTCGTACTCAATTTCCTTTGAAAAAGGTTATGCCTGTTTTAAACTACCAATTAACACAATTGACAATAAGGAAGGCGTGTTTTAATTGAACAGGTTTTATTTTTCTAGTAAAAAAAAGTGGTAAAAAGTTCGTGCTGCCTGTTGGTGTGGTCACCATTGCCACTTACTCTAACGCGACTAATTTGCGTAATAATACGCGAGCTTCTTTGTATTCCTACGTCATGAGCAATAGTTTTAGAGCTAATGCAAGATATTTCTCAATATGAGTTTAGTGGACATCAGTATCCTGCGTAAAGTTATTTCCGCTTTTTCATTTCATCCAAGGTGACGCTCCCGAGGGTTAGATAGCAACCATGCCCGAAGGAAAGGATAATAATTTAGTTTACGATGGGACCTTCCGGGAGGAAGAGCAAAGAATTTCCGTGTTTCCGAGAAATAAAGTTTGCAAGGCTCTTTTTGCTATTTGTATCTACCTATTTAATGTGGAGCCTACGTCTATTGTGGAATAAACAGGTGTTATTCTGTAGGAGTTACAAAGTAATTTAAATTCTTCAAAGCAATTAAATTGAAAAAAAAATATCAAAATCTTGGACTATTAAATTAATTTATGCTTTAGAATTTAATAAACACATTACACCCCTTTACTTTTTTCGTTTTCCTTGTTTATTTTATGTATGAGGATGTCCTCTTTGCTTCTGAAAAGATAAAAATGCTTTTCCTATGATAAATTTAATATATATAAAAAATAAAAATAAATTATCATACGGATAGACCGTTTACGGTTAATAATAGAATAAAAGTAAAAGTAACTTTATAGAATTTTGCTTCAAATCGATATTTATCTCGACATAAATGCAAGCCACATTAATGAATAATTACATCATTAATCAAATATTGTACAATTATTTTTCCATTTAGCATGAAAACTACACGTTAAGTGGCAGGACTCCTGCACAGTCTGACCGGGGCGGGACCACTACATTGCCAAATATTCTGCCACCAAGAAGTAGTCCGTAAGCACAACTGTGTTCCGGCTTGAAGGACAATGATGCCAGCGAAATTACAGGGCAAAGAGATAGACCATCTAATATCTCTAGGTGACGAGCGCAGCATAGAGCCAAGCACGCTCTGTGTGGTACTGTATTGTTATAGGCAGGTGTGACGCTTATTATCAGGCGCACGACTTACTCGTCTCGTCAGTTTATTTCATAAAAAAACGTTATAACATAAATCGATTTTACGGATTTTGTCGCGTTTTATTTTTAATTGGAACCCTCGACTATTCAAACACTACAGTATCCATGACCACGGGAGTTAAAATTAAAATAAAACAATGTAAAATCCGTATAACCTTTTCATTTTATAAAATATCCCATAAGTGCAAAACGAGACGCAAGAAAAATTCAAATGAATATAAAATATGTAACGGCAAACTTTTCCCGTAAAAACAAATAGCTTCGTTCAATTAGCACACAAGAACAACGAACTTTCTTCAATGAAACCAACAAGAAGCCGTGAATTCTTAATGAAAGACCTACTTTGAAACCACTTTTGTGCGTTATAATCGGTTATTTATACAGAACCCCTCATCAAGTTCAAATTTTGTACGAAAATGTTCTCCGTTATCTGGGACGAGACAAATTAATGTGCCAATTACGGTTTACTCTATTTTGATATGGATTTATGTTTCTACTGTATTTATTAAATATATATATTCTTTTATATATCATTTGTTCGTAATTTCTGAAGGTAATGAACTGACATCGTCTAAACACACAAAAAGCGACCACAAATACAAGTATATACTTATGTGAGTTTTTGACAACAGTATTTATTTTACGGATAAGATAACACCATATTTTATTTTAATAATCGATTGAAAGAATGAAAGACTAACACAAACAGTATATAAAACAGGGTATCTAATTAAATAATATTATTACTAATACTTATAATAATGCAAAAAGACTTTATGATTATTTGGAGTTTAAACATTTTAACTTTTATAAAGGCTTTAGCTAACGTTTGGGAAAGTGTTCCCAAACTTTTTCCAAATCGTACCGCCTTCATTTCAATGCACAAAATATTAAAATATTGGCATTTTTGACATTGACATCTCATTATGGTGCTCGAAAATATTAAGTGAATAAAATACGAATCTTGTAGAGAAATTGAGTCAGCTTTTAGGAAATTCTTTGTGCATGCATAATAAATTCTAAAAGGTTTAACCTATAATTTGACTTTTAATCGCTTACGACACCGGATAAAGGTCAAAGATTTTTATGGCTGATTTGGGTATCAACCA
Organism: Eurytides dolicaon deicoon; assembly: GCA_018247635.1. Taxonomy (NCBI): domain Eukaryota; kingdom Metazoa; phylum Arthropoda; class Insecta; order Lepidoptera; family Papilionidae; genus Eurytides; species Eurytides dolicaon. The sequence goes on along the minus strand of DWGO01000845.1, from coordinate 2,481 downwards.
CAAAAACTTCCTCAGTAGTCACTTACGGTGACTGCTGAGGGTATCTTATAGTTTTGTGTTCAAGAAAGATACATCTACGTTTTCCCTGTTTTAAAAGATAAAGCTTCGTAATGGGGAGAGGGGGGTTGGCTGTTATAACTAATTTTTACACTTAGGTAAAGCTAAGTAAGCATCCCGATTCTTCTCATTATTTTACCATAACTATGTATATTTGAAGTCACTTAGATATTTAAAACTCGACCTACTAAGACTATAATAATAATTCTAAGTTAGTTATAATGTTTTCGGTGTTTTAAATAATAAGGAAGGTTTAAGTACAAAAAAATTAAACACAATTAGGCATGATCCTACAACAGTACGCACCGATATCCCTCTGCACTACGTATTAGGACGACGCAGATAAGCCTTATACGTGTTCAAAGACTATTTCATGTTATGGTCTACCCAAGTACCCAAGAGGATGCCGTAACAACTATCTATGAAAAGTGGGCTTACTTTTACTGCGAAATGATTTAAAAAATAATAGAATCGATTATAAGATCTTCGCGAAAGCGTGACGAGATGAAAAATCTTGGCATTAAAAGTTAAAACATGCCAGATTGTTTTTCCGCACATCTCAAATATTTGAAGCAACCATCTTCAAGAAATTTACTAAGAATTATTATAAATCCTTCTTCTTTTCATTTTGTATCAAAACATCTATTTTTAATGAATTAACATGTGAATTTCTAGCCAATGATATTATAAAACTGGAGGTATCATCGGTGGTAACTGCTTCCGTAGCTTAATAGTATGGGTCTAAAAAAACGTAAGTAAAGTAACAGCCTATATATTTTTATATCCAACTGCTGGACATGGGTCTCCTCTGTACAGAGAGTATAAGGGCCTGACCACCACGCTGCCTCACTTGCGTGTTGGTGGACTTCACATATTGTAATACAATTTTTTTTATTGTTTCTTAAATATGCAGGTTTCCTCAAGATGTTTTCCTTCACCGTTGAGCACGTGGCAACTCAGCACATAAAATTGTTAATTACAAATTAACCCGGCACCGGCATTTGAACTCAGGTTGCTCGAGTATGTTGAGTTAAAAGCGAGCGCCCGGACACTGAGGTACCACGACTCAGTATGTTGCACGGTATGGGCGCTTTACAAATCGGACATCGTAGGTTCGATTAAAATCGATGTCTAAGTAGAAAATCAGTACAATAATATTTAATATTAATTCGATACCTAATTACGACCGTCTGGTATCATAACTCGTTGAAAGTTATTCTAAATCGCTCCGCGTTGTGAAAAACCTTCAAAAACTCGTTTGATTGCGTTTTTTTTTACGGGATAAAGTGACGAGACGAGCAGGTCGTACGCCTGATGGTAAGCGTCACACCTGCCCATAACACCAAAGTACCACACAGAGCGTGTGAGGCTCTGTGTTGCGCTCGTCACCCAGAGATATAAGATGGACTATCTCTTTGCCCTGTCATTGCTCTGGCATCATTGCCGGCGGCAAAATATCTGACAATGCAATGGTACCTCCCCAGTCGGACTCTGCAAGAGTCCTACCACTTAAAAGTTTTATTTATATAGTACAATTTTGATGATGTACAAATGTAGAAGTTGCGGACGGATCTATTAATGAGTAGACCACTAATTCTTCTTTATCACTACAATAAGACAAAATATTGAATCTAAAACAAAAACCCATATTTTTATAGAATTGAAATACTTTTTTTATGGTAAAGAACGCCTTTGCCCTAAAGATTAATCAACTGTACGAGTTTTGTTAACAGAAAAGCAAAAATTTCTTAATAACACAAACATATCCTTCATATGGGGTTCATATTAAACAGCATGCAATAGTAATTAATGGTAATCACGTAAACGCTGCGGCTTCGCTCGCGTATATTTCTATTTCAAGACATTTTTCCAATTTTTTTGAAAATCTGGGTCTGTCTTCCTTCCATAAACTACACTTTGGCCAAAAATGTGACTCAATCTAACAAATCAATTGCTACGTTACTTCGCTTAACTACAACTAACCAACAAAAACGCTATTCGGTTTACTCATATATTATTGATAACGTTTTGGTAAAGTAAATAAGTAATTTAAAACTAACAATAAAATTATGTATAGGTAAAGGTTTTTACCTTTAATTTTTAGATATATACATATTACTAAATATTTTTAAGGCTGTAAATATCCCAGATTACATTGGTTATGGACCTATAATTGACGTTTATCACATAATACCTAGTGCTGTTTACAAACTGCTAGCTCAGCTGACATCGTCTCAAAAATTCTGATGTGCGTCACTAAGATTAGCCGTGAACATAAAATCGTAAATTCCTCTCAGTAAAATCGTTAATCTCAGCTGTTGAATCAAACGTACAATCGTAAATTAAAGACATAATACAAATTTAAAATCAACCCAACAAAAATCAATTTGAGGACACTTAATAGCATATACAGTTATTCTAGGG
>DWGO01000844.1:0-10853 GCA_018247635.1 Eurytides dolicaon deicoon | reverse complement strand
ACTCGTAACTTGAACAAATTAAAGATACAAAAATTAAAATCTACATGCCCTATTTATTTATCAGGATCTCTATAGTGTATTTTTATATTATGATATTCATCACAATTAAATTTCTATAGGGCCAACCTTGCGGCAAACCATTTACAAGAAAAATCATCGAAACTACGTACAGTGGTGCCTTGAGCGAGTTTTTCTCGCTACGTTTACCGACTATATTGCGTGAGCGTAAACATCATTACTACGATATTTTGACAGCGCCATCTAGTAGTGACTAGATGACGCTATTTTTGTACATTGCAATATGGTTCACGCTCACGCGATCGAGTCGGTAAACGAAATGAACAAAAACTCGCAGCAGTCGCAGACACAGAGAAATTTCTCCTTTCTGCAATTGGTTAATTCTAATCTTCGATTCCCATATTAGCATAATTACTCTCACCATACAATGACCGAGTTACTATCTACCTTCTAATCACCTATAGATATCAAAAACTAAAACAAAACTGCTCCAATATATTTTGTCTACAACGCATACGCCATATTTATAAACTGCCAGGATTTAAGTGATATTTAAGCCAATAAAAAAAAAAACAAACAAACAGTGGATTAAAAACATCGGTGGAGAGAATGACAGCTTAATTCTTTTTAATATTCAGCTAACGATCGACATTCGCTACGTGGCATCTGCCATCATTGCCAGACCTAATTTTCAATCAGCGAAACAATGTAACAAAACATTTTCACTGGCCGTTCAATTTTTACGTACTCAGCTCAAACGAATTGTTTCGGGAATGAAATCAATCCTCATAGAAACAGCATTATTGTGGATCAATGTGAGAAAAACATATCGTTAACCTTTACTTCGAATTTGTCGTAGGTGAAGTTTTACTATATTTATGTATATCATAAATCTTAAAGCACGTTTGTTGCTTTCAAACAACTGTTGCTTCCGAACAATGAATAGGAATAGATAAACTTCTACCATGGAGATAGGGATTTTATTTCGCGTAATAATTAAAGGAAAAGAAAATTAACTCAAAATCTACATGCCAGTGAGGCTACGGGCATAATTAAGTTCTCTATTATAATTCCAATGACCGTTACTAATGTACCATTTAATCGTATTATTATATCTCTCAAGTTAAACGTGATATTAGTAAACAGAAAATATTCTGACCACTAATACTAATACACCAAGGAAAAATTTACAAAACCAATAAAATATAACTCTTCATTTCCTATTTAATTTTAAGAAGTTTCATGGTGTATCTACCAAGTTCGAGATCCAATAACAATAAAAATTCTATGAGTCCACAACCATAAGAACCGGTAAACAATTGGTCAAGATAGCGTGTTACATGCAAACAAAAAAATTGAGACCATCCCGTGAGAATGGGCGAAAAGCGATAAAGTCCGAAAATAAGATTCACTTTAACAATGTGGACTATTCGCGTATATAAAAGACATCAGAACGTGTTTCTTTTTGAAGTCAGTTTAATGAAAAGTTGTACAAACTAAGCGACAGTTATCGATGTCGATATAATGGCGAATGTGAGATTAATGAAGTCCTGCTTATCTACAAAAGCTCAGTTCAGTGGGTCAGCGTGTAAAGAAATACATATCCGCAAGCTATGACCGTCTCCAACAACCGGTTAACGGCCGCAATGCAACCCGTTTCACAAAGGCCATGTACACCGTTAGGTTATGAAGAAAAAACCATACCATATTCAAGAGAAGCATCATTCATACACTGAGAGTACACAGTCAAATGTATACACATTTGACTGTGTACTCTCAGTATGTATGAAGTTTTGGCTTTCCGAATTGCTGGCCAACCATATATATAATCCTGTTAGCATCCATCCCACAAACTACACCTTTCAAAAATCACAACCTTACCTAGGTCCATTGTTCACTTAAAGAGGCACAAATCAACAAACACACTTTCAACTTTTTTGTACAGTGAGGATAGAAAAGATTGTGTATACTGGTTTTGAGTTAAAGAGAATACATTTTCTAACACTAAACTAAAAAGCGATTTATATTAGCGGTTTTCAAAATGTATTTCGCGAAACGAACTTATACATACATTCATATTACTCTTGGACGGGCAAGTCGTGCACTTGATGGTGAGCACACGCCTAAACATAACAAAACAGTGCCACACAAAACCTGCTTGACCCTGCGTTGGGTTATTTAAGATGTTTTATGTCTATGGTCGATAATTACACTGGAAGCATTATCCTTCAAACCGTAATACAGCAGTGCTAGTGCACTACTGTTTGGCGGTTGAATACTGGCAATGCAGTGGTACCACACCAGTCGGTCACTGCAAAAGAGTCCTACCGCTTGGAAAAACTATATTGAAACATAATAATATAATATCTCAAAGTTTTTCTTCTTAAACTACTATTATTTTTTTTACCATAACCATCGTTGATTTTGCAATTTATCATAGATAAAATTACGAATCTCATAAGTTAAAAGCAGGCTGTGTTGTCTTTCATACCGCTACTAAGCATCGGATCGAGAAGATTTTTTACGTAGAATAAAAATCTATTATTAAAGCATATTGTTTATGAAGCAAAGGATGACATAATTGAAATTTTTATGTTTGAAAAAGACCAAAACAAATATTCAATCCAGTCCAAAATCCATCCAAAAAATCTTAACCTAAGTGCGTATAGCCCAGGAGAATCTAGTAAGAACGCCAGAATTAAATAGCATAGCTATTAAGAGTACGTATTTAAGGCGGGACGGTTAACCTTCGTTAACTTTTTATCACTTGATATAGATAATAAGCGAAATATTTTTAAATATATAAATATACCCAATCATGCCTTACAAATTTAGAAATTTTAAATCATTAATCAACTGCGGTACTTCACAAGGATACAATTTGGCAATCTTCGAGCAGAATTTATCTGAAATGCTAACGGCACTTTTGTAACCCAGGTGACCTGACCACTTTTGCCATGCCCCAATATGCTCATAAAATGGTAGAATCACATTGTCTCCTCGGGTTGACTTTAATAACCATCTCATGTCAATACAATCAAGCTATTTTGTCGCATCCACACATACTGTCCATAAACCACCAGACAGCACAGTTCAAAGGGGCAGCGTTTTCCAAACAACCCGGACGAATGCATATCGCAGAGGCGGCCACACAAACCCGTCCTCCTCTGGGGTTTTAATAAATAAAACAGACTACACTACGATAGTACGTTCAAATGAGCCTGCATTCATCCTCGTTCGATACTAAAACAGGCAGACTGCGACCGTGAAACACAAAAAAACAAAACGTAAAACGCGCGCGCTTTGTGAACCCACGAAAGCCCGACCGCGGAGACCGCTGTCTACCCGCTCCGAGGCAGTATGGAATGTCGAAAGTGACAACAATGGCTTAGGAACGTTGCACCGCGAAGCCAGACGTTCCGTGCCACACGGGCGTAATGTCACAATATCTACATACCATAGTATGCATACATATCTATACACATGCATACATGGGTATTGAGATGACCGTCGAAACGAAGATTTTGTTTCTACGAGACAAAGTGACGGGACGAGCAGGATATGCGCCTGATGGTAAGCGACACGTCTGCTCATAACAGCACAGTGTCACACAAAACTGCTTAGCCACCACATCAGCCAGAGATTTAAAACGATATATCTCAAAGCCCAGTAATTATGCTGTCATCATTGCCCCTCCAACGGCGGCAGAATAAGTAATGATACACTGGTACCATATTAGACAGACTCTGTATGAGAGTCCTAAGCTTTTCCGCGAGTTTTAAACTATATTTAAACATTTACTTAGACAAACACTCCAGACTCTGCAAAAAAAAATTTAAAATCTCTTCAGGTTAAATATTTTTCGACATATCGTGATAACTGCAGTGTGTTTAAAGATTAGAAAACTTTACTTACGAGGTAAGCTGCTCGTTTACTTGTGCGTGATCATATTATTAAATAAGGCCCATGAATATTCACAAAATCGACGTATTTCGACGCACACGCCAATACACTGTAACATCTACAGTGCTATTGATTGATTTCTGCTTCGCCAAGTTTGATTATTGCTGCGCCAAGTTTTTAACATAATTTGGCTCAGCAGTTCGGTCAGAAAAAAAATGTTACAATTCAGATGGATATTCAACAGCAACTCTACGTTTAAATTTTAAGATGCATTTTAAACAGTATTATCACATCTGTCAAGTATTAACAACCACTGTAAATTATTATCACAATAAACAAAGTCAAAGGACCTTAACGTCTAGTACTTCCCTTTAGCCTTGACACGTATGATTCATCCTTGTTGAAATTGAACTTTGTTAAAAAGGTCAATAAGAATACGTTCTCAAGACAATTAGTGCGTTTAAACACTTGTTGTCGAATGTAGTATATACATATTAAATAAGTAACTTTCATCGCTGCACACAATCCCTATTCATGACAAATAACTGCCATTTACTAAATTAGAGTTCAAGCAGACAGTTGTATAGTTTAGCTATGAAAGTTTTAATTTGAATGGTAGTGAGGCGAAAAATGTGATCCATAAATAGCTGTCCCGAAACTACACCTACTTGAATTCCGTGATTTTATGTTGATTTTATTTCCGTGATTTTGTGTGTAAACCTTTGCGATACAGGAATGTCTAGGAAATACATGGAGAGCAGGAGTCCTTTTTTCTAAATAAATATTTATTTATACTTTATGCACATTTGTATGCGGACTTAATGCCAATGGCATTATCTCCCAGTCAACCTTTGGGTGGTGCAGAAAGAAAAAGGTGCTTAAAAATAAGATAGGTACATAAAAATAATACAGTAGAGGTACCAGGTAAATACCTACATATAAATTAATCCGAGGTGAGAATACAACTCGAACCAAAGGAACGATCCGTTACTACGATCAAAGCCGCAGTCTCTTCGATTACAACCCGGAACAAAACCACCGGCGACACTCGAGAGACCACAATAGAGGCGGCTACAGAATCCATATTAAACTGTCGGATAGGCAAAGTCCTATATGCGCATTTGCAAGGTGCCATGGCACGACACCCGTGCCAAGTTTCGGATGGATACAACAAATTGGTAGCAGTGATGGTCGTTAAAGACATATGCGAATGAGTATTCGTACCAAGGAATACTGCGTTTTTAGGAGATAAAGTAACGAGACGAGCAAGTCGTGTGCGTGATGGTAAGCAGCCCGCCTGCCCATAACAACACAGTACCACACAAAGCGTGCTAAGTTCTGCGCTTGTCACCCAGAGATGTAAGATTGTCTATCTCTTTGCCCTGTAATTTCACTGGCATCATTACCCTTCAAACCGGAACACAGTAGTGCTACACACTACTGCTCGGCGGCAGAATATCTGGCAACGCGGTAGTACCTCCCCAGTCGGACTCTGCAAGAGTCCTATCACTTACTAAAAACCTAGAAAATACTTGATATTGTATTCAAGTTGACCGAGCTCGGTACATCTCTATTAGGGCGTTCATTTTGGACACAGAACAGAGAACATCTCGGCGGAAACGCGACACGTGGTAACGATCCGCGTTGCGATCTTGGACCTGCCGCATTCCAGTGTGGCTGTAAAATGAATTCAGTTTCATGTACTCACTGACGCGTAAATTACAATACCATTACGGATTTTATTGCGTTTTATTTGATTTGAAATTCCGGCGAGTCTGTACCGTGACCATGGATTCGTAAATTATTCATTTCACTGTACAAGAAATCATTACAAACATTTATTTATTAAGTCTTTATTGCAATTATCCTAAAAAACGAAGTAAAAGGGCAAAATCAATGACTTTAGGCGTTCTCTCTCTATCTCATAGTCATCAGGTTACTCTATCCTATCATTTATTAAAAACAAATTGCAAACTGCCACGAATGTATTGATCAAAATTTCATCACAATCGGATGAAAAGCTTTTTTATGAGATATAGTAATGAGACGAACAAGTCGTGCATTTGATGGTAAGCGTGAGTCTGTGTTGTTATATAACCACAGGAAACCTACTTAGCCCTGAGCTCCACTTATCATCCTGAGATTTAAGATTGGTGGTACCATCATTGCAGTGGTACCATCCCAGACGGACTCTGCTCAAATCCTACCGCTTACAAAGAACTTAAAAAAATCTTAATTTCTTATTTATTTGACTACCGATAAAAATATTAGTTATTTTTAATGTACATTCAAAGCCTCGCCTAGAGCAAAGACTGCGTCGGAGGAAAATTGCCAGTCCGGGCGTACTCAAGATGGAGGCTTTTGAGTAGGCGGCTTGACCGACATTTCAAAGATTCTCAAAATTGAAACACAAAATAGCATAGAAAAACGTAATTAACACTGTGAATTATTTTGTTAATTATAGTGCTTTGCTAACCGCACAATTTTTTCCTGTTGCTGACGTGTTAAGAAAAATTACAAAATTAAAATGTGATATAATCCGTAAATTAGTGTCATTTGGCAATGTATAGTATTAGCGTTAGCGAAAGAAAGTATTTAATCATTTTATAGGTACATTGTTAAACAATAAAATGTGTATTTACATACGGCTTGTGTTCGACCATATAGCTGCTAGTTTAAAAATGGAAGCTTGTCGTAAAATTACTAGATTTCATCATCTTCACCATCATCATCTTCCTTCTCTTTTACCGTGTGCGTACTTCTATTCCATACTCCTCTTTCAGCCGCTATATCTCAATTCACGCTCTCCTTACACATATCACCATATCAAAACCACTAGACCTATTTTCGCCCAAAATGTCAGTGTGACAAGTACATTTAATCATATAGTTTGATTAATAACAGCGACGAAGATAGTAGTATTCGATGTTTTATAAAGGGTTCAATATTGGTGACGACTGTCTGCGATTACGAAACACAATATAATAATAATAATGATTTGTTATATTTACGCGAATACTAGACATCATAAAATAAAACTATTCACGGATTTTATCGCGTTTATTTTGATATTTTGAAATTAAACAAAAAAAAAATTCAAAATAAGCGCGATAAAATCCGTAAATAGTTTCATTTTACAATATAATAATTATTTAGCAAACAAATGTACGTTTACAAAAGTGAAATCTTATGTTATCGCTACAACTATTCAGTGTTTGAAGCAACAAACGAACAAAAAAATGTTTTGTATTTGAAATACATATCTAACCGACCGAGGTCGTTCCTTATTTCTCCTTGAACTTAAGCGAGGCGGCAAAGGGCAAACGGTGGAACCATTTGATATTAATACCGTTCCCTGGTACGCTGTAATCGGGGGCGCGCCGGAGCCGTGTGTAGTCAGCGGTGCGTTACCATGGAGACGGCGGTATGTAACGACTTGCGAGAGAGATTGTATCGAGCGGATCTGCTTCGATATCGACACATCGCAGCCTGATAGGCGGCTCGTTTGTAGCAGTAAATGTTGAGTAGAGTTCGAAACTTTCACAAATTATACCCATTAAATTATAAATTTACTACTCGGATTTGTTAGTTGCCTTATATTCCGGGATAGAGACGAATTGAAAAATTACACAAAATAGAAAAAAGAAATATTAAACAGAGGTTAGATATCCAGTAGATATTAGCAAATGTTTTCTAAGTGGTAGGGCTCTTTTGCAGTCTGCCCTACGCTCGTCAACCAAAAATTTAAGATCTTCTATCTCTACGCCTAGTAATTACGGGGCATCATTGCCCTACAAACCGGAAGACTATATGCTTACGCACTACTATTTCGCTGTTGCATAACTGGCAATGCAATAGTTCCACCCCAGACGGATTCTGCAAGAGTCCTACAACATAGAACTTATAAACAACTTTTTATTGTAATAAATACAGTTTTACTTTAATCAGACATAATAATTTAATACAATTATTGTCCTAATGAATGTTATTTATATAGGTAGATGAATAGAACAGATTGGTCGAAATCCAAAAGATTATTGGGATAATCATAAAAAGCTATAATTATACCCAATATTCTACCACATTGAATAATCCCAAAAGCTTGTCCCCTTGACGTACACAAACATCATACCTTACTAACACAGTACGTTAAATTAAAGCTTTTAAGAAGGAAGTAAAAAAAGGTATAATAATTATATTCTAAAAGAATATTTTAGATCAAAATTTTATAAAACATTAGTAACCTTAGCAAGCATCATTCCTCGATCCCGACATTCGAGCTTTGCGGTTAAACGCTCCATGGGCATTCAATGTTGCTATAGCACGACGTCCTTTTATGGTTTCTCGAACCCTTGGAATAGCATCCCAATTGCCCGGGAAAAATTTATTACAAAGGGAGAAGCTTAGGGTGAACCAATAGCAATGGGTCATCCCAGGGAATTATAGGAACATAGTATATATGTATATTTATTTATAGTACATATATGATACTACTACAGCGAATTTAATTTTTTTGTCTTTTATATCAGTCTGACCGAAATTGTAAAAAAAAACTGTTCTGTGGTGTATTTTAGTGACAGACCTACTGAGCCTATGACCACTAATTATACAAAAACAATATGATACCCCATATAATAACCTACTTTTTAAGGCTCTGATGTGCTATAACAAATAAAATATTATAAAATAAAACTATTTTATCGCGCTTATTTTACTTCTAACTTCCCACGTTGCAAACACTTTAGAGTACCAAATAATAGGAGAAATCGTTAAAATAAAATGTCAATTTCGTTAAAGACGTGAGTGAAGGTTACATCGAATAGAATTAACGTCATATTAAATTCTAATCGAAATAAATATAAGATGTTTTTTTTCATTTTACCAGTTATTATAAAAATCTTTATAATACGAGAATGTCAACAACACAATAATAAATTATCGAAGAAACATTATGATAATTCAATGTGAATGCTCAGTAGCGACTACATTTTAATTTTCCGTCCGACATAGCAAGTCCGGTTACTTTATCTTTTTATTCCATTAATATTTAACTAGAGCATTTTACTACGCCCCAGGTAAATAACGAAGACGGCGGCACGCAAACAAATGCGTTTACGTTAGCATATTTTATGTGAAACTCCCGCAGTCGGCGGTAGTTGTTTCAGAATTTTGCTGCTGAAATATTAGTACTCTCGACGGATATAGTGTAGCAGTGAACAGAATTAGAAAATATATAATTCATTAAAAAATTGAGATATACATACCAAAAGCTTGTTAAGTGGTTGCTGGAAGAAAATTCAGTGTGTCAATAGACTTTAGATCGCTGCAAAGCAAAGATTTATAAAATCAACCTGGAAAGTGATTAATTATACAGACGCATCTTGAAAAACAATGGTTTTAAGTTAAATGGGTAAAACATCAGTTATCAAGTGTAGTCAGTAGTACCGATATAAAAACAATTTGAAAACATAAATTTAAAACCGCAACCAAAATCTCAACGGTACATACGTAAAACACATTCTCAGCCCAGATGCCCCTATCCAGTCCTACATTTTACAACGATTTACACGAGCGTAAGTGCCTCTTACCTTCTTAACATCATAGGTTGATTGATGTTTGTTATTATTTATGCGACTCTGTAAAGTTTTTCCGGGAGACCAAACTCCTAGAAAGCTAAGTTTCTAGGAGTTGGACGAACCCTACATTTGCAGGGTCACGCATGAAGACATGCGTGAAGTGATAAAGTTTTGAAGGGTTTTGATGGTTAAAGGCCATCGGGGTCTGGGATGCGGACCGCAAGCGCGTCTGCCGTCGACTGTATACCACAGCCCAGCCATCATTCTTATAAAAGATGTAGGACTTTTGCAGAGTCCGACTGGGTCGGTACCACTGCTTTGCTTGATATTCTGCCGCCAAGCAGTACTGTGTATGTACTACTGTGTTCCGGTTTGAAGGGCAATGATGCCATCGTAATTACAGGGCAAAGAGATAGACCGTCTCATATCTGTGGATGACGAGAGCAGCACAGAGCCAAGCACGCTGTGTGATACTATATTGTAGTGGACAGGCCTGACGCTTACCGTTAGGCGCACGACTTGCTCGTATCGTTACTTTATCTCATAACAAAAAACTAATTGGTTGCTGGGGACGGTGAGAACCGCCTCGGCGCGTGGAATTAGTATGCGTGGTCTAATACCGTCGTGCTCTAACCGTCGTCGTGCGAAGACGAATTACAGTGTAATCATACGGATGTATGAGTCCTACATTATTGTATAGCGTCGTTTGACGGGACCCCCGACGGTGGGTCCTGTGAACTAAAGGCCCCTTCCTCGTCCTGATCGGGTCCCACCCGTTACACGGGCGAACCGACGCATTTAGCTCTGGTATATAATTATAAACATTTGCTACTAGTGGGTTGGAACTATTTGTGGCGTGAAGGAGCTTTTTGAAGAGATTATTAAAGTGTTAGAGTTTCGTCGGGAGTCTGCAATCGTCATGAATGTGACGCTGATACTCCACTCTGCACCGAATGTAAGGCGTATAAACTTATTCTGAATTATCTGTAATTTGTACAGATAAGAAAAAGGGGCATCTCACCTACTTAGTTTCGCAATAATACGCCTAGACATCTACGAAGAATTAGAACGCTAGAATTGCATAACAAGATTAGAAGATCGGCGACCCGTCAGCGCTCAGCACTTCCATCGCAGACGTCGCTACAACTAATACCAAAGGAATTTTTGCAATTCCGCCGAGATCTTAGTAATAGAATAATTAAAAATGCCTTTAACATACCAAGCTAGTTTCTGTACCTACTTGTAATAAAGTCATTAAAATTATTAAAAAAAGGTATTTAATTTAATTGGTAGGGGGGTGCCACTTCGTTGCCAGATATTCTGCCGCCAAGCAGTAATGTGTAAGCACTACTGTGT
>DWGO01000843.1:0-10854 GCA_018247635.1 Eurytides dolicaon deicoon | reverse complement strand
GGGACATCTCACACACGGCCATCTGATCCCAAACTAGGCAGAGCCTGTACTATGGTAATCAGACAACTGATATACATTCATATATATTTTTAAATGCATACTTATATAGATAAATAAACACCCAGACACATAACAAATATCTCTTCTGAAATATTTTGTCCTGGGTGGGAATGGAACCCACGACCTTCGACGTTGCAGTCAGGAGCCCTAACCACTACACCAACAGGCCAGTCATATATATCATATCATATATAAATAAAGCAAGAATAAAAATAAATTGTCACTACATTCCCAATAAACAAAATCACGTTTACTATGATATTTTGAACGCCCAAATTAATAGAAACTTTCAAACCGAAATTGAAGCAAAGTTCTGTATAATCAACTCGTTTCACTTTACGTGGATATTTTATTAAAATCTCGTTATGTAGAGTCGTTAGTTTAGACACTCGAAAACTTTGCAGCCGCGTACACAAATACCCTTTTAACGGAGTCTATTGTAAACTCCCTTATGCATAATTCCGTGAAGTAATTACTGCGGGTTGTTTCTAATTAAAAGTAAAAATGGCGTACCTCCACTAACCAACTACAGTGCTCCCAGGGCGCTGCCCTTATGTCGCGTCTATGAAAACAGACCCCGCGTCACGTCCCTACATCAACAACATAAATCACCGCTTACTGCCTACCGCGAATTATTTAAATGCCGCGATGAGTCACGGGTAAAAGTTAAGAGCGGCCTGTATTTATCACGTCAGACTGAGGGATAGCGGAGAGGGTTAATAATTGCCGCCCAAGAGAATGCGGCCATTTTGTTAGTTTTTTTTTTGGAAGCGTTCGAAATTTGTGGTGCCTAATAGATGGTTTCTTTAAGTTGTGAGCGTATATTCATAGCTAGATCTGTTCTTTTTGTTAATGATAAGACGAATCTGAAAACCATTATTCGTGAGGTGTTTTTTTTTTAATTCATGAGACAAAAGTTTTTTAAAATTGTTTTAAAGTATAAATGTTATCTGGTTACTGGTAAGTTATAATTATTATTGTTGCTAATATTACGAGTATAATACAATAATGACATGAAGAACGCAAATTTATTTCTTAGTTTATTTATTGGCGTGTCCTTCCGTCGTGAATAAATGGGGCAACGAATCGTAACAAATTTGCTTTAAATTAATTTGTACGGAGAATGTCATAGTTCACTTTATTTCCAAGAAAAATAATAAAATAACATTAAAACGAAAATTTCATCTAACGAAGGCATCAGTGTTATTCGGTATAAAATTTATCCGACAATGGATTTTTGTATTTTTTTTTATACATAGTTTTCAGAAATGTTCAATAGAATAGAATTATCCAGAAAAATTATATAAATATATCTTTATTTTTTATAATATTAGGAAATTTTAAAGTATTCAAATACTAGAAATAAAATATGAAACGTGGCACCGAGGTGGATTGTGACGCTCTAAGAATTCCCCGCAGTTCTAGCCGCGCGAATAATTCGCCAGTTCGCGGGAATTGCAGCACCTAAGCTCACGGCTGCGTCACGTAGGCACTGAAAGATGGCCGGCGCATGGATGTACGATCCAGTCCACCGCCTCATGAATGGCGCTGTAAACTCAGAAAAGAGCGTCCGGAATCCCTTTGCGCGGGCCATGCGAGTGTGCAAGACACAGAGCTTCGAATGTTCTAGAATGCCTTGACCGATCAGATACGCAGACGTTAATTTTATAGCCATGGTATATATATATATATATATACCTTGTGTAATTGTAAGTCGTTCGCCTAATGGAAATCGGAATTCCTGCCCCTAATAGTCCGGTGTCACAATTTGCCTGGTCCTGCATTGCGCCCTTCATATAAAGATTTAAAATGTTCTCTATGTCCAGTAATAAAGTTGGCAACATTACTTTTTAAACCAGAACACAGTATTTTCTAAGTGCTAGAACTCTTGCAGAATCCGACTGGGGCGGTTGCGGCATTGCCAGATGTTTTGCCGCCAAGCAGTAGTGTGTAGTCACTACTGTGTTCCGGTTTGTAAAGCACGCTCTGTGTGGTACTGTGTTGCTATGGGCAGGCGTGACGACGCTTTCCATCAGGTGCACGGCTTACCCATCTCGTCACTTTATCTCGTAAAACAAAACAGTAGCGTTTACACATACCTGCTTGGCGGTTGAATAATTGGCAATAAATTGGTACCACCCCAGTCGAACTCTTCAAAATAGTCCTAATATTTTAAGAACTAACCTGCTAACCAAAAAGCTTACAATTCGTTTCATACAATATATACATGGTTATTATATAAGTGTGAAAAAATTTTGATATTTGGCTTGTTATAATGTTGACCCAAGAATTTATCCGGATTTTACGTAGTCGATAGGGAAGTGTTTTCGGCATGAGTAACTGTTAGGTTTGAACCTTTAACAGCATTATTCAGTTTTAGGCATCGGTCTATGTTTTAATGTATGTTTGTATAACGCCTTTAAAATACAGGGTAAAGTCATACAATAGTATTTATATCTTACAACAATCGCTAATTTCAGACAGTTGCTATATTTACCTGAAAACGGATTTCGAATAGTAGATCGTTGCAGACATTTTTATGAAACTTTTCTTTTAAAATTACTAAAACTTGCATTTTATTTTACAAACTGACTCTAGTCCGCGGTTTTAAAATAACGTCACTTATTAAAATAACATCCATCACGTACAAGGACCGTACCGGACCGTGTTTTGGTTATAACGAGCTCTTGTTTTTTCCTTTTTTTTCAGATACCTTGTTATTATGTTTACTCGGTCATGGCAAAAGTACATATTTTATCTATTTGTTGCAATGTAATATACGTGACAAGTACTATTTTCAGCCAAAATAACGGCCAAAACTGATACTTTCCTAGCACAAAATACTGAACAAATTACCAATTAACTACGTAATTGATAATTAATAAATATATATAATTAATGAAATTGAAAAAAATAATAATGTAATTACAGATAAATCAATCATTACTAAGCTAAAGGATGGCAATCAATTATGACTGAAAGTCAATTAGTTTGCTGAATAATTAATAACTCTATAAATGGATAACAGTTTGGAACGTGGTTTTGTCTATGCTTACCTACCCTCTAATAAAATACAGAGTCGGTAGAAAGCTTCTAAATCCATCAACATACCTACTCTTATTAAATATTTTTGGATAGCAGCAGGTTTAGCGGTTTTTTCAATTCAACATCTTGCAACTCTACCATACTTATTTCTTTCCTCTTATGTTCTATTTATCAATCTTATCATTTTGCCAAGTCTATCCTTTTTATCACCTTTGTTAGGTACTCTAGCGAATGGTAAGGAATACGTGAACAAAATACAGTTTACATTTATCCATCCGATTGTTTACAGTCGAGACAATAATTTGTGAATGTAGAGAGAACAGTAACAACGTTTTTGACCCCTACAAATCATATATTAATGCAATAGCAATGTGATGATAGGTTACTATCCACTAATAATAACAATATGGTTCTTATGTATAACTCTACCGAGAAACTAGTCTTCAAACATCTATTTTTACCACATAAAGTAACGAGACGAACAAGTCATGCGCCTGATAGATAAGCATCGCACCTGCCCATAACAACACAGTACCACACAGAGCGTGCTTGGCGCTGTGCTCCACTCAGTCACCCAGAGACTTTAGATGGTCTAACAATTAAGACTGTTGAAAGAAGAAATATTTTGGTCCCGTGTTCCATCATGAAATGTTCACAGAAGACTGGCGTAGAGTAAAAAAACTTAATTTTCATTTTTGTTTGAATTCCTGTATATATATTTATTCAAGAGCGCCGAAATCTTTTGTTCAGAATCTGTAGGTACCAAAAATGTGTTGCAGTTGAATTAAGGAATAAATTATTTATTTCATTGAAGCCGTTCCATTGATTCGTACGCGGCGGGAACCCAAAAATGCCGGGGGTTGAAAAAAAAACCCCCATCAACAATAAACTTTATTACGACCCAACAAAACAGTTCTGTAAATAAAATTATAAATCACACACACCCCGACATCGGCAGTGAAAACAAATTCCATCGCTTGAATGAAAAAAAAAATATAAAACTTTGAACTATAACCTGTTCAGAACCCTCACCAAACACGGGGTTTATTGAGATATCAAATAAAAAAATCAGCGGTCGCACACGGAACGGCTAACAAGGCCTCTTCAACAATGCCCCTTGATTTAGCTCGAGTGTATTGTGCAGCGTTATTTATACGCCAGTGTTACCTGGTAGACTTCGTCCTGCATAAACGCCTCGGGAGACATCCACGCCAATGGAATTTCAACTTTATCCTTTCGTAATAACTCTCAATTTCTATTTTCGTGAGTCGGAGATAGAATTTACGTCAAGACATAGACGCAGAAGGAATTGAAACTTCATTCTTTGGAAATAAGTTTGAATCTTCTACGTTTTATATCGAAGGCGTAGAGCAAGGAATCTATGGAGCCGGATTTCAGCACCGCATTTTACCAAGAATTCTGAATATATCCCGTGACTCGGTGTGCGCGGTTTGATTGGAAATATGCTTATGGATGTTTCGTTGGGCGGCACATTGGATTGCGTCTGCATTGCTGATTGCACCGCGAACGGGATCGTTTAAGGCTGTGACGTCAGCGTTATCAATGGAACCTAGCGTCGGTACGTATTATTGGAGCGATTTATTTCGTTCCCGATTCTCCTCTCTCTTAATTCGCTCGTGATTTATGTTCTAGATAATGCTAGCGCTGAAACGGAGGAATGTTTTGCAACGGCGTACGTTATAAAGGTCGTTTATTATCCGACGGGGCGTTAGCTCTTTCTGCGATACTAATTGAATCATATCTTTCGTGATATATTTTTCGGACTGTCGATAAAAATGAACGGGTAATTATTTGAATTAATGCGATTGTTCAACGGATGCCTTACGAAATGAAAGTGTATAAGTCTTAAATCGTTTTCCTTAACCATACTTCGGAAATATATACATAGATTCACATTTTTTCCATATGCTCAGGTTGGCTAAGCAAATTAAAATAAATTATTAATTATTTTAAAGTTAATCCCTGGACATGGAGCTTTCGAAATATGTTGAAATATTTTTTTAAATATTAATATTTAATAAAACAAAAATCTAAATAAACCCAACAATATCCTTGATTATAAATATTAAATTTCAATTTACGAGCACTAGTACATGGCACTTTACTGCTCTATTAAAGAAAACTATCGTTTTTATAGTTTTTGTTATTATTCATATTTTAATAGCAATGTAATATTACTTAATGTTCAATATAAACATCAAGTACATAGTAATTTTTATAAGTATGTAATAAACTATTATGAACAAGAAATCTGGATTGTGTAATTTTACTTATATAAAAATTTAGAATACATAGGTCACTTCGCATCCCAAAATTAATTTTAGAGACATAAATTGTATTTGCATTGTGCATGTACACTTAAACATATAAAAATTTAAAAGGCAAATCAAATCTGGGGTGACTTGCATTTATTTGAAGAGACAAAGTGACGAGGCGCGTGAGCGTTACACGGAACTGCTCAGCTCTGCGCTTTACTCTTTATCCAGATATATAAAATAAATCCTATTACACTGGCAACATTGCCATCCAAGACGGAACACAGCAGTGCTTACACGTACTGCTTGGCAGTAGATTAAATTGCGATATAGTGGTACAGCCAAAGGTGAAATCTACCAGTTCTATCTACTCTAGAGTATTACTAATGAAAAAAAATATGTATATGGATAGAAAAACTCCATTTCACAAGGAATAGTTTTTCAGGTTTTCTTATTACAGATTCAGTTTCAAAAAATTCAGGCGTAAAAACAACCATAGATCAATAAAAAAACCAACACAATAAGAATAATTCTAAATTTGAATATTTAACGATATTAATTACAAACCACAAAGAATCGAACAACGTTCTGGTATTTGAAGTGCGTTGAAATTTATTTACCCGTCGCGTCCAGGAACCGAGTAGCTCGGCCATTCGGCTATTTCGTTCGAATCACTCCTCTGATTCGATTTTGCAACGCTCACGCGGCTTAACGTATACGCTTTGGGTTTTTAATTAATAGCGTACGCAATCCCGGATGGCTGTTGCGAAAAATAAATAGAAATATTCCCTCGTTTTAAAGCCAGCCGTTGATAGGTTTAACAACTTTGTAAAAGGGATAACGTTACTACTGTTGTGTTTGTTTTTTGACGACCGAGCGGTCCACTTTTTGTATGTGATCAAGCCACTCACGCAAACACAAGGGCCGCAATTGTTTTCCTAACTCGTGGTGCCATGTATCTCAGGTTACCTTACACGTCAGAAGATATTGAGAAGTATAAATACTTTCGTGAAGCGGTGATAGTTATCCTAATAACCTGTCCGACCACTGAAGAAGAATAAATAAATAAAAATAAATAAAATAGCCTTTATTCAGAATACTTTCACATAGTTCGTAATAATATATTTCTTATTTTAAGTTTCTATCATTTCTGTTTGCCTTTTGGCATAGGCCTCCTCCATACTAGAGAAGAATACTGCATACTAAAACGCAGTATGTATATTGTTAAATAATAAATGAATGATAACCGCCCGGCAGATATTACAGTGCACAAGCGTTTGAGAAGTCCTTTTCTAATCAGAGCATGGTGGGCCCAATACATAATAAGGACGGAAAGAGATCTGGCACAAAGGTGGTGACAATAAGTCGACCTCATAGATAATACTAAGCCGCCTTTACAACGTGGCGACAAGTTACCGGGTTTTACTTTTTATATGCTCATCCAGCATTCACGGATTTGGCATCGGAGCATCAACCGTCAACTACGACCCTGATGCTCCGATGAAAAACTGTTTATCCAATCGCATAATGTCTCAGGAAGCCCAAAAAATGTGATCTTGAAGTGAATTCCTTCGTGCTAAATTCGATCGAAGGCTTTCGCTACGTCCACAGCCTCCCTTGCTTTCAATTTATTTCGTTGAGCGGTCAAACACGAGAAAATCACCAGCTTAGCAGCACCGACGAAAACCGTACCGGCGATAACTAATCAGCTGGTGCTCCTCTAGGTATCTAAGGAGCTGGCAGTTTACTATGGACTCCATAGTTTTAGAAAGCAAGGAGGTGATGGCAGTCAGCCCTTAGTTAAACGGATCTGAGTGTTAATTTTTTTTCGAGTGCACTACAGTCGTCCTCCAAGAATTCTGGACATTGCCTAATTAGTACGACGATTGGGAAATATGCGTTAGAACCGTTGCCAATTCAGGAGCGCACGTCCTAAGCACAATAGGGAGGATTCCATCAGGCCCACTCGAATGTCTGGAGGTAAATTACGTTATGAACAAAATTTTGGCGGAAATGAATTTCTGGCATTGAACTATTAGTACACAAAGAAAGATAATAGAGACAGATAAAATATATACTCATGAACTCTTTTTTTTATAGTTTTGCTCATGTCTATTTTAATTTTATGCCTCTCTGCTACATTTTTCACAATTTTTTTTAATTTCGATATGAAAATACTATGTCTTTTTATTTCGAATACTTAATATAGTTAATATTAAGAATAATGAGACCTGTTTCTTTGTCCCAGCGTACAAATAGGACTAAAAAAGGAACACTCATATTTTCTCGTTTACATTATTAGTAAGTATTTACTTATTTTTGATATAAACTATTTTAAATTTAGATAACCGATTCTTGCAATCAACGTCTGCTGTTGTTTAAAATACAAAATAAGCTTCTAAATGCTGTTAGACTGCTTTAGTGGATTACATTTCTCTGGAACATTTCAAAGCTTCGTTTTTTCACTCTACTAGCTACGCTGTTTCGAGTATAATAAACCAAGACGCCGACTATAATACGACAAATTCCGTAACTGCGGAATCAAACCGCAATTACCGATACCAAAGAATAGAAGACCGACTCGCGAAGTTAAGTGAAATAAAGTTATCTCACAAAGAAAACTTTCACCGTTTGAAGGAGAAAGGAAATCGTAAACAAAGTATTTATGACGGTGAATATTGTTGTTTTTTGTCATTGGCACAAGGCGCGTCTTATTCAAATACTACCTTTTACTCTGTTAAACTTATCGCTTTCATTGAATAGGTTCTATGTCCTAAACCGTTACTCAACTTAAGCCTACTAAAAAGAAGAATTATTTTGGTTATGTAACTATTTACACACAGCTACTGTATATAGACAATATTTTTACCAGCAACTATCGTTAATTCATTTCTTATCATCTAGACTCTAGTACAATCTAACCTAGAACCC
This sequence comes from Eurytides dolicaon deicoon, assembly GCA_018247635.1. Taxonomy (NCBI): domain Eukaryota; kingdom Metazoa; phylum Arthropoda; class Insecta; order Lepidoptera; family Papilionidae; genus Eurytides; species Eurytides dolicaon. Next base: position 2,542 of record DWGO01000843.1, on the reverse strand, counting down.
GTGATATTAAGGCCACCTGTATTATTTTTACGAGCTAAAGTGACGAGACAAGAAAATCGTGCACCTTATGGTAAGCAAACGCCTGCCCAGTACCACACAGAACGTGCTTCACTCTATACTGCGCTCGTCGCCCAGAGATATAAGAAGGTTTGCCCAGTTGTTACGCTAGCATCACTGCTTTTCAAACTGTAACACAGTAGTGCTTATGCTTACACACTATTGCTTGGCGGCACAATAACTAGCAAAGCAGTGGTAGCATCCGACTCTGCAAAAGTGTCCTACTACTTTGAATATTAATTTCAAATATTTTTCTTATCTAATGAGTCCCATAGTCATGTCCCAATATCTTAAATAACCCGAACTATTATTAAAAACTTAGAAAGAAAAGCGAGACGTGGCGACTTTACAATCAATCAATATACGGAAAAATGTAGAAAATTGGTATCACTTTATAAACAATGTGATATTAAAAAAATAGGTGGTACATGTTTTTCCTCTTCCTTTACTCATAAACTGGGAACGCACAATAGTCTTTAAAGGGAACTTTCATCAACAATGATTCAACTCCGAGTGTCTTTGAATCATTAAACAAACGTATATAACTTATCCAGGCACTTACGCGACTCACTTCGTGAAATTTTCAAAGTATGAAATTTTCGTTATTTTCATAAGAGTAATATTCTTTTCGTGTATGCGATAGTTCTATACGGAGCAACGTAGCGTGAATATATTTTATGCAGCAGGAAACGTACAATGTTCCTGCCATACCGCGGCCGCCCACAAGATGTGGTACGTTCCACTTAGAGCTTGCGAAGTGAATCTGCATACTAAAATTACGCTGGTTAGTTTTTTTTTTCATTTGATAAAATGACGAGATAAGTAAGTCGAGTGCCTGAACAATACAGGGCCATATAGAACTAGCTTGACCCTACGCTTCCCTCGTCACCTGAAGATTTAAGAAGTTTTATCTATATGTCCATTAATTAAACCGGCATCATTGCCCTTCAAACCGTAACACAACGTTTACACATTACTGCTCGGAGAATAAAACGGAACGCTTATAGCATATCCAATAACAAAAAATATATAAAACTCTGGCGTGTGAGACATGAAAACCCGATTACGACGAAAACGCTCTTTAAAGAAAAGGATGTTATTTCAGTTAAATCACGGAAATGTAGCCTTACGTCACATATCAATTTGGATATTGGGTGACCCCAAGTTCGATCTGTCAGTAAATTTGTCTATAGTAAACGGTTTTATCTGCATCCTCCTCTCAATGACTATTTGTGTCATTTTCAGTTTTTATGTTTTGCTTTAGTCTTATAACTACGTCCAATAAATGATACGGTAGCGTTCAATAGAAATAAACAAGTAACAAAATTTCGCATTAATGATATTAGCAATGATAAACAGTGTAACCAAATGTTTTGTTAATCGATACAAAAATTTTATAAGCCAAATATTGAAGCTGGCTAAGTCTTGTCACTTGATGAATGATAAGAATCTAAAGTAACTATAGAAAATAGTCAAAGAATCAAACAGTAAAACAAGATCACAAGTTATGTCTAAACTAGAATTTGTTGAAGCCCTAATAATGGTAATGAAATACAATATGAAATCAATTATTGCATTTTCTCTCAAGCCAAATTAAAACTTATATCGCAGAAAGCTATTCGCAAACTAAATTGTGTAAACGTTTATTTGATTACCAAACAAGTAACTAGACACTTTGTTAATTGCCTTCGTGGAAACTTTCCAGACATAATCTTAATTTACGAAATACATTTTATGGAAAGATTTTCAAACAATCAAGAAATATGTTTTGTTTTATTTATTTTATGTGAATATGTACTACAATTTTCGTAAGAAAATGCCTATGGCAATTAGATTGTAATTCTTAAATACAGTAGCTAATATAGACAAGAAATAATTCCCCTTTCTATTCCATGTGATCTCTTTTAATAAAACTAATACAAGAAAGGGCCTTTTACATTTTATAAATTTGCCCTCAGGTTTTCTAGTCAATATGGATAGATAGAGATGTTGGTCATGTTTGCCCCAGTCAAATCGGAATATCTAACTACCATGTTATCAAACCAATCGAAAATATGAGACAGTAATTTTTGGTGGTTACAAATCTTTAAAAAAATAAATTTATTTGAAGCATACATTAATAGGATTTAAACTTGTGATCCTCATTTTAGACGAACGCCAACCTTAAATCTCACACCTACAGTACAGTTAAGTAGTTTTGCAATCATCTAGTACAAAATACTTTGTAGCACTGGTGTCTCGTGGGCGTGCTTACACACAACTGCTTGGCGTCAGAATATCTTACAATGCAGGGGTACCGCCCCATTCAGACTCTGCAAGCCCTACCACCTACTGAAGTTAGTAGTTAATAGTAGTTACTCAGTTCAACTATTTTTAATAATTTTTATATTAAATGATACGAGTATATGTATGTATGTATGTATACTTCTAAGATGTTTAATTTCATTGCTTGTTTTAAGCAATTGTTTTGTTTGCTGGTCTAAGA
>DWGO01000842.1:0-10857 GCA_018247635.1 Eurytides dolicaon deicoon | reverse complement strand
TACTTCGTTTGCCTCGTGCAGGTGGATCGGAGAGCAGCAATTTGCCCCCCCCAGAGTACGTTTTAATAGATAAAGTATTGTCTCAATGAATATTTTAACGATAACTTAACTTAAAAACTGCAGTTAAATGTTTCGGTCCGCTCCTACTCCCCAATGTTGCTACACCCTTATAGGGTTTACATGTTATCAATGAATTATAACTGTAATTAGACATAATGTATCACATTTGTAAAACATATGAAATTCAATAATGTATTGAATTGAACTTCATTTAGTTATTATAACAGATCTTTTCTAAAACCTCGTAACGTGTATTTTGACGATATTATTGACAAAATAACACGACTTTATTTGTTATTGAATGAATATTTATTTCATTTATTAATAAGATGTATGTTCGAATGAGCCAGTCTTAATATCTATACTCTTTCTTCTGTCATACGCTCGTCGCTGAGCGTCGTGGTAATCCCGAACCTGGCACTGCGCTGCGCTCGTCACATATAGGTTTCCGTACCACAGTAGTGCTTGGCGGTATATTAACAGGCAATGCAGTGGACGCCAGGCGGACTGCAGAAGACTCCTATGGTTATTTTCACCTTTTGTTGACGAAATGTAGGTGTTACCAGCTTATTTTCATTCCTTATTTTAAAAAAAATATCTAGTCGTTCGACACTTGATAGAATTCGACACGGTGCATTGTTATTCCTTTATTTTTACACTATGAAGTGACGAGACGAGCGAGTCATGAGCCTGATGGTAAGCGTCACGCCTGCCCATAATAGCATATTATCACAAAGAGCGTCCTGGCTCTCTGCTGCGCTCGTAACCCACAGGCATAAGATGGTCTATCTCTTTGCCCTGTAATTTCTCTGGCATCGTTGTCCTTCAAACATGAAAACAGTAGCGCTCACACACTACTGCTTGGTGACAGAATATATGGCAATGTAGTAGTACCGCCCCAGTCGAACTCTGCAAGAGTCTTACCACTTATAAAACAACATGCGCACGAAAACAATTTATTCGGGGGTCGGTGATTGATGGATGGAGTGCTTCGATGGACCCGCGCATCTAGTTCAAAGGTTACTGTCGGGTCGCAATTATCTGAAACAATACAGATTACATCGGCGATGCCGCTCGTGCTAAATTTGACCCCATCCGCGATAATTCAACGCCCGAGGTAATGCAGTCTGATGTAACGAAATGGGTTTTTAATTTAAACGATATTGTTCTTTAATTAATTATCTCTGAAGCTGTAACGTGTTCATTGAAATGGCAATTAAAAACTTTCTTTTTTTTATTAAATCAGTATATTTAATCTTTTTTTATTAACTTCAACAGACAAAAATATATTCTGTATTGCTCTTACAAAAGATACGTTTAATCTGTTATAAATTCGACGTAGAGGAACGTTCCTAATAATTATTAGTATAATTAGGTAATTAATACATAATTAGTAATTAATTGATAGTTAAGTATTGTAGTTGTTAATCAGTATATTTTCAAGGGGGGAAACGTAACTACGGCCTGCGACCCCGTGGCCGACTGCCTGGCAACTATGCAAATTGAGTGACCGCTTTTTTCATTTGCTTCTTAGGTTTTTGATAGCTGAGAAAGAATATTAATGGCAAGTTAGGTAAATATTAAAAAATATAGTAAAATCACCACTCTGTATACATTGCATCACTTCTTCACCTAACTAGTACAGCAGTAGAAAATTTGAACGAGATGAATGGAGGTTTCCAATAACGTTTCCATCTCTCGATTGTCTTTATTGATATTATAAATCTATAAGTTTGTGTCTAAAAAAATGTCATTATACTATAATAAGGATGGCGTATAAAAAAAACACTGAATGACTTTTCAGTTTGAAAATTCTTGACATACTAGCCAGCCCATTAATCCTCCTACAACATTATCGATATCAAATGTCCGTCATTAAGCCCATTGCGAAATAGTTCGTGTATCTAAACCACATTAGCGACGACAGTGTTAATGCGTCACGATTATGCCATCGAAAAATAAAGAAATTGTCGGATAAACGCTCTTAATCACGCACTTGGGTGCATGACAGCAACAATTAGGGTATTGTCACGCTGTGCGTCTAACGGTCACGTCCACTCGAGCGATCATCGGGGAATCATTTTAAATTTTGGTATAAATATAAATTTTGGCATTTACCAACGCACATTTCAAGTTGGTGCTGTTGTGGTAACATCGAGATGACGACCATTCTGGTAACCCAAAAATTATTAATTAATCTATGAACAAAAAAAATCTTACGCAAATTAAGCACGCAGATGTTTTTTTCGGTATTAAATCTTTCACAACACAGTCACTTTGATATTCTAGTCCTAAAAGTTTTAATTCACTGAAAAAATTTAAAACATTTGTTAGTGTTATTTATATTTTTCATCTTGTCCGTTAAATTAAGTGATTTAACAAGCAAATCGAGCGTCGACTGCCAATAAGTGAAACTATGCTTGCTACACATAGAAGTATGATAGATAATCTCTTTTCTCAGCAAGCATTACCCGAGAAGTAATCTCAGGCGCTTTCATTTAATAAAAAAGTGCGGTCTGCACTGTATTTAATAACATTTGGCCACCGCTCCTCAAAAAAATTTATTAGACTATACGTTTTAGTTACTATATACAATGACAAAACGTTATTATAATTTATCATTTACAGATTATTTTATTGCTGAGTTTTGCTGCAGCGGCAAAATTGGATCTAACGTATCTTCCCCCGCCTGAATCAAAATTCAATATTGACAGCTCTAGTGCTGTTGAGGATTATTTAGAACCAGGGCCGATGCAATTGAATCTACCGGAATCAAATGATGGGTCAGCATTGAGATATACATCTCCCACTTTCTTTATCAGCGATCTCGGATCAGGAACTACGTATGATGATCATATGCCAAGTGAAAAAACTGAAGAATTCAATACTGAATCTCCTACTAACCAGCTTGAAGAACTGTCAACCCCCTTCTTTTATAATCGTTTTCAAATACCAGAAGAGTTATTAATCAATCAAAATAACGAAATGAGCCAAGGTATTTTAAATGAAAAGGTTGAAGATAGTGAAAAACAAAACTATACAATCATTTTTAATGATTCACATGTTTTGGATAAAAACGACTTTAAGTTATCAAATCTCAATTTGAATCAAAAGATTAACTTATCTCTCCCTAGGACTGATTTACAACCACAAGTACAAATGGTACATTCAAAATCTAAAACGGATGCGAATATTTTATTTAACGACGTAGTTATGGACGACAATAACATTTTGTCCACTACAGAGAGTGCAGAAGTGTACAGTTCCCCACTATCGAATTCTGCTACGTTATTTAATCCTCAATTTGCTATGAAAGCTACAAGTCTTCAATTTCTTCCAAATAACTCAGTCAATACATCACGACCTAAAACTGCAGTGGAAGGAAATGCTTATATATTAAATAATAAAAACGCTGTCAAGTCTAACACGTTGGCATACAGTTATGATACTTCTAATGGAATACACGCAGACGTAAATGGTACAGCTGCGGGTGGTGTAAGAGTTCAAGGATCGTATTCTTATACAGGTGACGATGGAAAGCTCTACACAGTGGTTTACACTGCAGATGAGAATGGTTTCCAACCACGCGGTGATCATTTACCTACGCCACCTCCTATACCTGAAGCCATTTTAAAAGTTATTGAACTAGCGGCCAGGGATGAAGAACAGGGAATATTTGACGACGGTAAGTATAACAAAATTAAGAAAAATTCCTCATTAACTCTTTCGTTACGATAGTCCGCTCCGCAAGGTAAGACCACTGAATGAATGAGGCATACCACAGCTGAGGGTAAGCATTTCACGTGGGTAAACCGGTTTTCTAACTTATTCATTTATAGTTTGTAATTTTCAATTCGTTTGTAATTTTACATAATGACATATTTAGAGACTTTGAAATTATTATAAAAAAAATAATTTTGAGGTAATTTAAAAAATTCTAAGTATTATCTCAGTATTCTAATAATTTAACTCCGACTGATAAATAACGCTGGCGCAGGCTAATTTCGACACTCGAAGCAAATGAGTTAATTGTAAATAACTTAAAAATATAATTAAATAACGTTTGTATGTGGAATGTATATATATATATTTACAAAAAATGTATAATATATTTTACATTGCAGGATCTTATAACGTTAATAAGTATGGAGACGATATATATCACTACGACTATAGAAGACATCGTCCATCTAATAAAAATATAGTGGTTGTTAATGGGGTTGATTTACCACCAGAAAATAATTTAAATTACTGTCGTGGAGATAACGTCAATCTGCAAAATGAATTAACAACGCTTAGAGACAGTAATTTTAGTTCTGAAGACTCAAAACAACACGTTTTAAATGGGAAATTTAACAAAGGAAAGGTAGACCATGGACTTGGTTCTAACTCCTCTTCACAACCAGTCATAATGAACTCATTATTTAAAATAACGTCTGTCATTGATAATAATGAAGTGAATAAAAATAAAGGGGCTAGTGTCGATTTAATAAACAAAGCTAAGACTCCAAATCATGACGATAATATAATCAATAAAACAAGTCCACATATATCCGAAATAACTGAAAGAAAAGGATATTACTACGATAGACCAAAGAAGGATTTCGAAACCCCGACATTTGAAGAAGCACTTACGAATATAGAGTATGGTTCTTCCGCAAATGGGGGCATAAATACTTTAGTGAGTAATAACAGTAAAATAGAGGTATTTGTAACACCAAATGTTATTCGTGATTACAAAAATATCAAAGAAGTTGAAAGGGATAATTTTAAAGAATTGGAACAGATAAACCATAAAAGCGACAATAAGAAACTGCTAGAAATTAAGGCAAAAAATTACGATAACACTTTTAGTTTAAACAAAGGTAATGAAATCTATTATCCAAATAGTTTAGCCCAGCAGGAACCAGAAAATGATGTCTATAGAGAGATGGGTAAAAATCTCTTACAAAAACTTCATACAATAAATACAGTAAGAACAGAAAATTACGACGGCTTGCCGAATTCCACTCCCTTTGGTGAAAGTATTTCTTTAAATATAGAAACTACTGAATCTTTTACAACATCTCCCTCAATAGGCACTGATGCTAGTACAGCGAAAACTTCGTCCCTTGATAAACAAAACGATAAGCGCAGTGATGCTTACAAAAATTTAATTTTTTAAAATTTAATTAAGAAAAACATATTGAAGGTTATCCTCAACTTAACTCTAAATCCTCTGTTGATGGAACAGACACTGAATCGGAAGATAAAACTTCGGAGTATAACAACCCCACTTCAACAATATTCATTGATCAACCAACTAAGCCAACTTTACCATATTACAAAAACTACGTTAGAAAATCACCATTTGTGAAAATAATTGGTGAGGATTTTACTGGACCCAAGCAGCTAACCAAATACGATTCTAATTCTGGTTATTATTATTGATTGATTGATTTTTTTAATAATTGCTTTTTTGTGTGTCCTTGTTAAGTTAATAAAATAAACAACAATATTTTTTATTAATTTTATTTTATTTTCTTCTTTAATTTATAATTAGAAAACAAACACAAAAAAATTAGTTTTGGTGTTGTTTTCCAATGTTCATATACCTATTGTAAAAGCATGTATATATTTTACAGAAAATTTCTTGTAATTGATTTTTTATGAGGTAGGATTCTTTTGCAGAGTCCTACCGGGGCGGTATCACTGCATTTCCAGTTATTCTGCCCCCAAGCAGTAGTGTGCAAGCACTACTGTGTTCTGGTTTGAAAGGGAATGATGCCAGCTAATTATTACTGGGCAAAGAGGCAGACCATCTTATATCTGTAGGTAACGAGCGCAGCACAATGCCTAGCAAGTTCTGTGTGGCACTGTAGTGTAGGCATGTCGCTTACCATCGGACGCACCAACTCGCTCGTCACTTTATGTCGTAATTAAAATTGATGTCTTAATTTCAAAATGTATAACAATATCTTTAATTTGACGTAAGTCAATAAGTAATTGAGGGAAATTAATAACCGAAAAATTTTAAGTATCAATTGTATTACATAAAACATGATTTATTTTGCTGGTGAATACTCTACATACACATCTTGTAGATTTAAAATTTTATTTTCTTCTAAAAATGCAATACTCAACAATATTTAGGAAACCTAAGTTATTATCCATAGACAAAAACTTAGATAAAACTCACTACTATTATGCAATATATTACGGTAAACTGTTAGATAAGTTAGCCTCGAAACATTTATTTAGTCACAAAAGATACCACACTCTTTTGGAATAAAACAAATAAAATACATTAACTTAGGAATAGATAATACAGGAAATCTAGTTACTTCCACACCAATTTAAAAATTTTGCCACCAAAACAAACCTTATCAAGCTTTTTGTCATCGTTCACCGTGTCACCAATAGATATATCTCGGTAGAGAAAAAATATAAGCTTAATCAAAATTTTGAATAAAGAAAACTGGGATAGCTTTCGAATATCTATTGTGGGTAAATCACAATAGCACACAATTATATTTTTTGCTAATATAGAATTTACTTCTAGCAAAGCCGGAGACATAAGCTAGTTTAATTTTAGTGGTACTATATATTGGTATAAATCTTTACTCACTCGAATCGTTGGTGCTGAAAAATGTGATTACAGAACTTTTATGCGTGGGCGTGTTTCGTAATCGATTTCACTACTTGAAGCGCTTGAAATCCATACATTTTGCACCTGTCGTAACTGAGTCCTCAAATTCAAACCAAGTATTTTTTTTTTATATTTCTAGTGATCAAAGTGTGTAACACTCCGGTTTGGTTTTGCTTTCAAACAAACTTCCATTTTGAATTAAATTAAACAGTATAGAATAGAAATCAGCTTATCATATTCAGCTTTTATGCGGAATGTACACTCACTTATAGGTATATTACTTTTGGTATTATTATAAAGAGAAAATTAGAATAGTGACTTTAATTTTCTCTTATTTTTTTTATAATTTTTATTTCTTAGTTTTATTTTTAACATTAACATTTTTAATATTTAGAACGCTTCACAAAAATTATTTCTAAAAATAAGTAAATACATTTTATAAACGTCTATTTTTTAACTCAAAGGTAGTTTATGTACAATTTATATGCTGATAATAAATCTTTCGCCTGTTACCAAGTTAATTTAGCCCATTTCGGCATTAACTCCGTCGACGATTATCATTTTTAAGTTACTTGACACCGCGTAATAGTTAAAATTTACCCAGAAAAGATTTTCTTTACTATTGTTAATTGCATATACCAGGTGTAGGGTGACGAAAATAGATTTATTTTTAAAACCCGAATGGAAAAAAATATAGTGGCTTTCACCTGGCGAAGCACATCAACGTCAAGGCCAAATTTTTATTATCTGTGTCTAGTGGAACCAGAGCGGTATTGAGTATTATGAATTTATGAAGCCCGGCGAAACCGTTCATACACAAGGGTATCGCCAACAAATGATTAATTTAAACCACGCAATAATCAAAAGACGCCCGGAATTGGACAGAAGACATAGCAGAGAGATTTTGTTACACGATAATGCTTCTCACACAGCAAAACCAGTGAAAGATACCTTGAAATCGCTTCGATGGGACATCCGGATCTACCTGGCACTATCTGACTATCACCTCTTCGCACTTCCACAATCGAGGAAGTTGGAAAATGAATTGCCGCAAAAGGCAAGTTTTTCTGGCATTATATTCATAAATTCAGAAGCAGAAAAATCGAATGAGAAGATTTAAAAACGAGAAAGAAGTATAAACGTATAACACAAAGAAGTAGTTAACGTTTTAAGTACATTTTATTACTCCTATTATTCATATATCATAATTATCAGACTATTAACAATTTTCCACTGCTTTCTATTAGATAATATACATAGAGAAAACCCATAAAAAATTGTTTCTATTTGAAGAAAAATAGCTGATTTTTTAAACTGTACCTCATCTTCATCGTATGTATTTTAATTGATATTAATATTTCCGGCATTTTAGGCATAGTGGAAAATTGCTACAATTGTTTAATTATTTGGCCTACTGTAGGTTGGTATCTAGAATGGGACAGGTATCAGAGGAATTTATCAGCAGCGGCGGAGTTATTGGATGTAGTAATTTAATGGTTTACAAACTGGCAGCACTCTTGCAGAGTCCGACTAGGGCGGTACCACTGCATTCCCAGATATTCTGCCGCCAAGAAGTAGTGTGTAAACACTACTGTGTGCTGGTTTGAAGGCCAATGTTGCCATCGTAATTACATAGCAAAGAAGTAGAACATCTTATACATATTTCTGGGTGACGAACGCACAGAGCCAAGCACGCTCTGATATGTTATAAGCAGGCGTGAAGTTTACCATAAGGCGACCACGACTTGCACGTCTCGTCACTTTGGCTCGTAAAAAAAGTAACCAGAGAAGATGAATAAATAGTTAAATTTTCCGAGAACTATTCATATCTCTTATATAAACGAACAGGCAAGTACGTAAAATGACTTAATTATTAGGGAGGTCTGTTGCTAAAAATAACCCAATTGCTAAAGATAGATAGTGATATAAATCCCACAGAGCCGTTTACATGTATTTCATAATAGATCTTAAATCAGTCTAGATATTATATCCAATAAATGCTTTTTATGTCACCATCCGTTACCTCAGTATGTGTATCAATGCATTTGTGTAGTTTAAAGTTTGCTTTTATCATATATAGTACATATATTAACATGAAAATATAAATAAAGTTAATATCTTTTATGGCCTCCTAAAATAAAAATTCTCGATGATTATGTTTAAGTTATAGAACTCCCACGTTTTTAACATTTTGTCATATAATATTTATATAAACTACTGTATTCCGGTTTAAAGGGCAATGATGCCAGCGCAATGACAGGGCAAAGAGATAGACCATCTTATATCTCTGGGTGACGAGCGCAGCATTAATGCTTTTCAAATTATTTAATTTCAGTTAAAAAAGAGAAAAAGATTGGGAAATAAAACAAAAACAAGTACATTTCACTGTGAAGTACCAATCAATGAAACTTCTCGTCATTTACATCAAACAAGTGTTTATAAAATCACGTTACCTTGTATTTGATTTATTGTTTAAATAACTAACCGAGCAGATTCATGCGTTCTATCATATGTGAGATTTTTAGCAACTAATTGTTGTTAATAGATAACACAGTGTATAGCAAACACACTTTATTTAATTTTATCTACTGGGGGCAGCCACTTTATTTGACAGGATTGCTTTATTCATGAAGAAGTCCTTCAAATCGATAATATTGAATTGTCTACTATTTAAATTGACAGAATGCTCGTGAAAAGCAATTCTTCGTGGAAGTCGATTAAAGATAAATCGGAAATAAGCCAATAATAATGCAAAATTACCCAACTCGTCCAGGTATATAAAGCATTAAGTCCTCTGTCAATAATTTCCCAAGAAGCTTTCGATTTCATTAAAAGCTTCTTATGAAATAAGTTTCTTTGAACTGAATTGTTGATTAAAATTGTTTTGATGATATCTATTGCAGGTTTGTACGGGTTCTAAATTTAATATTTCTCAGCTTCAAAATAACTCGTTGAAAAGCACTTACATATGTTACATTAGTAATATTTATAACCTTGTTTTGTGAATTGTGCCAATACTTTTATAACCCTAATGCCTAGCGCATTAGGGTTATAAAAGTATTGGTTATATAAAAGTTGTGGCCATATTAAACTAAGGCTCTATCGCCATTTTTAGTCATAAGAATATCGAAAGGCATATTTATAATGCATTTTCCCTATTAATTGGAAATGATATCTTAATTTTTTTACTTTAAAAGAGTTGCTTTAAAACAATGTAGCAGATCTTTTTCTAGCTCTTTAGCAGAGTCCGTGCTACTACCTTTAGTAGCACCACGCTACTCTCAGTAGCACTACATTGCCACTTATTGTTTAGCCAAGTGTGTAAGCACTATCGTGTTCGGGTTTCAAGGGCAATGTTACCAGCCTAGTTAAATAGAGAAAATGATCTACATATTTCTCCAGGTGATAGTTCAAAATATTGTGTGGCACTAACATAGTACATAGTCACTCACGAGCAAGTGTATGGCTTACTGTCAATCTTACGACTAGCTCGTCTTGTCACCTTAATTCCTCAAAGATTTAACTAGACACGCTTAGAAAATTTTGACGTGTGTATAATTTTTTTTTAATTTTTAGCTATAATTATTTTAATAAATTCCATTTCCAAATTAAAATAATCGAATTTGTTTCAAAAAATTATGTAAAATTATAAATAATTGTTACGATATGACCGATTTTGTAAGTAGTAGGACTCTTGCAGAGTCCGACTGGGGCGGTACCACTGTATTGCCAGATATTCTGCCGCCAAGTGGTAATATCTAAGCGCTACTTTGTTCCGGTTTTTAAGAGCAATGATGCCAGTGAAATTACAGGGAAAAGAGATAGATCATCTAATATCTCTGGGTGACGAGCGCAGCACAGAGCCAAGCACGCTCCGTGTGGTAATGTTATGTTATGGGCAGGCGTGACGCTTACTATCAGGCGCACGATTTGCTGGTCCCGTCGCTTCATCTTGTAAAAAAATTAAAAAAAAAGTATTTAATACGAATGCACGTAAGTACGTACGATCTATTATCATAACGTTCTTTGCAATTTCCGACGCAGGAGCGTTATTTAGTAAAATTGGAACATTAGTATATCGATTAATTTGAACAGATAAAAACGATGATGTACATACAGACAACCGCTACATAGCAGACTCATCTAAATGGTAGGACTCGTACAGAGAC
>DWGO01000841.1:0-10858 GCA_018247635.1 Eurytides dolicaon deicoon | reverse complement strand
GTAATGTGTAAGCACTACTGTGTTCCGGTTTGAAGGGCAATGATGCCAGAGCAATGACAGGGCAAAGAGATAGACCACCTAATATCTCTGAGTGACGAGCGCAACACAGAGCCAAACACGCTCTGTGTTGTACTGTGTTGCTATGAGCAGGCGTGACGCTTACCATCAGGCGTACGACCTGCTCGTCTCGTCCCTTTATCACCTAAAAAAAAAAGATTACTTATCGTCCGGATTGCCCAATTCAGTGGAAATGAATGAGCATGTTAGTGTTTAGTTGTAATGCTGTACTTACGTAGTTTATAAGCTATTTAATAATACATGTATTTTTTATTTAAGTTTAATTTTGTAAAATATGTATTCTTAATTTGAATTAAATGGATTTATTATTAAAAAAAATAATACTTACCATACGCGTAGATGAAACTGATACACTTATCCACGATAGTAGGGACGTCTTCTCCCGTAAGTTGTTGATGATGAAGATGAGCGCCATTGCTTTGGGCAGCGAGCTTTATCATAAATTGCCAGCGCTACGAAAAGTAACGAAGCCCGTGAATCTTTTTTCAACATACAAAGTAACTCGAAGAGTAAGCAACATACTTGCACATAACACAATCTCACACACAGGTTGGCTCTGCACTGCACTCGTCACCCAGAGATACATATGTATGTGATGGTATATCTCTGTACCCATATCTTCCAAGTGGTAGGACTCTCGCAGTCCGATTGGGGCGGTACCACTGCATTGCCAGATATTCTGCCGCTAAGCTGTAGTGTGTAATCAATACTTTGTTCCGGTTAAAGGGCAATGATGCCAGCGAAATTACAGGGCGGAGAGATAGACCATCTTATATTTCGGGTGACGAGCGCAGCACAGAGCCAAGCACGATCTGTGTAGTGCTGCGTTGTTATGGATTACGGACAGGCGTGACGCTTACCATCAGGAGCACACTTTGCTGGTCTCGATCCTGAATTGATGTTCTTGTTGTTATACTATAATGCTCATTCTTTATAATGTTTAGTTGTGTAATAATGTAATAGTAATAATAATAATGATTTATTTTCTCTCCACAAACATAAAGGTACATGAGATAAATTACATAGTTAATATAATCTGAGGTTTGTGGGAGCTGGTGTTTATACTAGGTACTAAGATTAGGCCCTAGCCTCTTACATTTTATTTTTTCTACTATAATTTTGACGGTTTTTTTTTTTGGAAAATATAAAATCAGTACACGAATCGAAAGAAAATATATAAGAAATTTAGAAGACATCTGTATGTGTGTGTAATATATTCTATCATATACCTTTTTTTTTTTTGACAACAAGGACAAATGATTCCTATTTACCTAGGGTTATTTATGAGTATGCAATATTAATTCAAAAAAGAGTATTTTTTACGTACCTTCAGTTCTCTCTCGTGAGGAAATCGCAAGTATCTAGTAATGAAGGGACAATCCAATAACAGGTTATTGCTACTGTCGGGTGGACAATTCTGTGTGATGTCATCATCGGCTGCCTTTATGACTGTTGGCAAAAAAATTAATTTATGAGCCTGTGCTCATATATCACAAAATGATAACTTGATACGGTAAGCTGAGGTGGTTATAGAAAGTAGTAATATGTAAGCACTACTGTGTTACGGTTTGTAGGGCAATGATGCCAGAGTAGTTACTTGGCACAGAGAAAGAACACCTAAAGTCACTGGGTGACGAGCGCAGCGCACGGTCAAGCAAGAATGTAGGTGGGCAAGTTTGCCCTCTGCGTCCGTGCTTATGTGACTGTATCAATTAAATGAAGTAATAATTTATAGCGTACTAAAAATACAATTATTGAGTATTATAAATTTATTATTATTATTCCTGCTTCGCCCTTTACCCTGATTAATAATAATAAAAATAGTTGATTTATGTGAATATGGCAAATTTTATCTACAAATCAATACCCCATTGTTTTTCCTCCCTTCCATAATACTTCGGATTTACAAAGACTGATTTAGCTATTGAAATCCATGTAGACGTTCTAGAAAGACGCATTGGGTGAATTGGGTTGTAAATTGTATCTAATTTATTTTTCATAAAAGTACCAAAAAATAAACCAAAAATATTTTTGTTTTACATTGTTGGCTTCTTCGTAAAATCGCAACTGTCAAGCTAGTAGAGAATGTCCGCTTAAAAATAAATCCTACACTATACCCTAATTAAGATAGTTTAAAATTAATGACGATTTAAACAAAATAAATCGATTATAATTACGATTCAGATTTAATTTTTAATTATTTTTTATAATAACGATTATATTCGGTTGCCTTGAACACGCGGCTAATATCAGCCGCTTATTCAAGGCAACAGGCAACGCTCACGTGATCACTTGTAAGAGGTCGAGATCTCTGTTATGCAGTGGCCAGCTCGAAGACCAGACCTTAACCTTATCGAGCACCTCTGAGACGACATTAAGAGGCATGTACGGGCGCGACATCCTGCTCCCACTACTCTCCAAGACCTCCAGGATGCCGTAATCTAAGAATGGGAGAACATACCCAAGAGCGAGCATTGACTTTCGGGAGGTCCATGAAGGATAGAATGGAAGCAGTAATCAATATACTAGAGAGCGTAAAATTTTATGAGCTCCCGTTAATATCGCGGGGCAAAATGTCTTTGTCCATTACGCGATAGTCGAAACTAATCTATATAAGGAATATTAATATATATTTATAAGGAATAAGGTCGTCTTTATTAAAATACTTTGATGACATAAGTCGCATTTCGCATTTCTGTATGGATCGTTATAGATACTGTAGTATAGCAAATTCGTGCCACTTTTTTAAGCCGTGTTTCTATGCAACACTGAATCTAGTATATGTTTGATCGAAGCGTAGGACCAATTGAATATTATTTAAAAAGACCCTGAAGTAATTTTAAAGTAAAAATAGACTTTTGTAAAATCCTAGAGTGGTGTTACCCCTCAATTGTACGACTCTTAACAAATACTTCTTAATTTCGTTTCGAGCGCAATGGTCAAATACAATCTACATATATTACAGATATTACATATAGTGCTATGAAAATACAAAGCTACATACATACCTTGTGAATGCGACGTGAGTTATTGTTTTGACGAATTGCATGGAGCTTAACGGCATAGTATACAAAGTGTGATCAAAATATGAATTTTGCTTGGCTCATGAGCTGAAGAAAATAACTACAGCTAGGGTGGAGGAGACAGAGCGAGAGTCGAGTGCAAGGGAGGTGGAGCAAATAAGAGAGGCGGGATTTCTTAATAAACTAAATTGGTAATGCTAAAAGTTTATTAATTGCGAAAACAAATACTAAAGCAAATCATAAGGCGCTGGAAGCTAAAACGAAACCATTTGTCATGGCAAAGAAGGAAAGATATTTTCACGTAAACAACAAGCCAAGTGGAGAAGACTTCGAAACGGAAAGTTTTTTCTAAATTAAAAAATATCTTTTGTTTGAGCAAATGCTGAATAACCACGTATAACAACATCACGTCGTGATAGGTACGCGTATATTAGATTAGAAACTTTCTTAGGACGTCGGGTTAAACGCTAAAGATCACTCTATAAACTCAGCACCGAGACTATCACGCGACTATGTATGGGTGCAACAGTGAATAGAACCTTGATTGGGACGAGCTGTCGCCACGCGGCTAGGCGACTGTGTGATTTCGAACTGAAGGCCCAGATACAACAAGGCTCCCTAGGGCTTGGCTGGATGATGCGCGCGACGGGCCCCATTCCGCTTCGCCTATATATACCCAATGCAACTACACCTGCAAACTCCCCCCTTCCCCCCTCCCCTTTATAATTTAAAAATCAATACAAGAAGCACAGCGCACAGCGACAGAAACGGAAGCGATGTAATTATACGAATTCAAAGCCTTGCATTATCCTATGCACCTTTAAAATACATTAATAGATTTCAAATTTTCCAAATGACAATATCAGATAGATTTTATTGCGCCATTATAATAATATCCATTATAAATGTAGCATAGTTATTATAACAATTTTTCAAAAAGACAGGCTTCCGATTACATAAGCTTATTAGTATTTAATATATCATAAGGTACACATATGACTAAGAGTAACTGTGAAAAGTATTTTATTACGAGATAAAGTGACGAGACAAGCAAGCCGTGAGCCTGATGGTAAGCGTCACGCTTGCCCATGATACAGAGAGTGCTTGACTCTGTGGTGCGCTCGTCACCCAGAGATATTTTTTTTCAATTCATTCTTTAAACAATTGTAATACAAAATACAGATCAATAAGCATTTAAAAACCACATAGGTTTGTTCCAATGCTAAATCGAAGAATAGCTGTCAATGCCGTGGACCGTAACATTTATTAAAAGTCTTCAAAGGAAACAAACAACATTTTTTTCTTAAATTTGTATGTAAGCTATATTTACAAATTATTAAAAAGGATTATTCTTTTGTTTAGATTCAGTGAGAACACTATATAAAGACAAGACATGGAATGGAATATTAGTACATATATATTATATTAGCTATTATTAATAGAATCAAATCCTAGTGCTCAATTACACAGGTCGCTGGGTGTATCTAGGCCAAGAGTAGCATAATCAGTCTGGAAGGGTTGACGAGTTATGGGCGTATCCTTTATTTATGTCTGACCGATGAAACCGGTCGTGCATTCTACAATATACAGAAATCCAAATATTTTCACTAATAAATTTCAAACTAAGAAAACTGTAACAATGTTCAAATAGATATAAACTGAACAGGCTAGCCGCTTGCCTTGCTAAATCATAAAAAAAGGCATTACTATGAACTCTTTAGAGAAAAGAAGCTTTTTCTCCAACTTTATATTTATTACTACGAAAAATCCGTCACAAATTAAGTTTGAGCTAATAAACAAATAAACCTTTACTTTACGAATGGATAAAAATAATTATACATTTACATCATAACATTTTATCGTTTAATTCATATTGTATAGTAGAAAAATAACAATAGGTCAAAGTTAACCGCTGGCGGAAATTCGTCATCAAATTACTATAAACTTTGCAAGGCGTTATGCCAACGTATGTTTCCAATTACGAAACCTTTCCACGAATAAGAGGGTATTTGCAATTATATATGAAATACAGTTAATAGTAAGATTAAAATATTTTCATGTAAAAAACTTTTTATCGCTTGAATTTTAAAAGTTTAGACCATTGATTCTCAGTGGTCTAGGTGGATCCCCAGGAGTCCACGGGAGACTCGATGAGGGTCCACGTTGGCGTGATCAAAATGGCACAATTCGGAAGCGGGGGTCCACGGAAATTTATCTGGTTTCAATAGAGACGATAGGCTTGCTGAATAAGTATCGATACAAAATATTCAATATCGAAAATTGTATCAAAGACGATTTTTTTAATTTATGAAAGTAGAGTTTGCTTTTTTTACACGATTACGATTCAAGACGGTACAATTTTTTTTTGCTCGCAAGTACTGTTAAAACCGATTTTTTTTATAAAACCGATATATTGATATATTACATGATTTACATATTGATAAATTAAAATATTAATATATCAGACTCAATTCAATTTATTAAATCTGATATAATTCTGTTCATGTTAGATACAAACTCATGGAAAAATTATGACTACGCGTCTATTTACATTTGACGAAATTGTAATTTTTGTGCTTAATTTGTAGATTATTATTGTGTACAATGAGTATGTTCTATCTACATAAGAAGGTATGTATATTCATAGTTTATATTTTTCTTTGTTCTATGTTTTTATATGTTTATTTTTGTGCTGGCCCAGGCTTAAGAATAGCCTCATCCACAGACATCGTATGAGCAGACTAATATATAAGATAAATCAATATTAGACCCAGCAAGGACGCAAGTTTGTCCTAGGCCGGATCCGCACTTGTAAGCAAATTATGTGCTTGAAATCAATTGACACTTGAAAGCAATTGAAACAACTTCACTTGCGCAAGGGGAATATGGGAATTGGGTCCCTTTAAATTTTAGCTAGCAGCGGTCAGCAGAGCTCTGTATGAGGGAATCGGAAATATTTAGCCCATCATACACTAAGGCCGAGATAAAGAGACGTTACTAAGCCATGGCTTAGCCAAAGCAATTGCTTAGCGACGTTCTAAGCATGACATAAATATAAATAGACAGTACTTCAGCATTTACTTTCGATGAAAGCCAACCTATACGCACAGAATATTGTCATATAATCGTAAAATTCATAATATGCTTGTGTTAAATTCTCAAAAATCAATACTAATGCTAAGCCAAGTATTTGCTTAGTATTAGGTTGGCTTTCATCAAAAGTAAATGCTAAAGTACTGTCTATTTAAATGAATGTCATGCTTAGAACGTCGCTAAGCAATTGCGTTGGCTAAACCATGGCTTAGTAAGGTCTATTTATCTCGGCCTTAGTGTTGTTGGAGGCCCGCACAAGTGTTAGCTTTTTAATTTGTGGATAAAATTTAAATGGGTATCGATTATTCATAATTGTATTTTTACCCGCATACATAATACGAGTACATTTCATTATCCAAAACTCACTTCCTCTGCCTAACTGCCCGCCTCGAAAATATAAAGAGAAAATATGTGTATTATAGTTGTAGGAAAATTATAGTATTTATTATAGGGAAATACAATGATGCAATAATCGGTCTTGTGACTGCGTTTGGAGAGTATTTCTTTTTAGGTTTTCCTAGAATATCTAAAGGCTAGTAGTAGGTAGAATTTTTTTGCAAAGTTCGCCAGAAGAACCCAAATCATTGCCAATTATTCTATTGTCAAGCGATAAAGTATCTGTTTCTAGCTTCAACACCTGAGAACAGAGATGTGGCCATCTTGTATCAGTGAATGAGAGGAAGTGTATCGATTCCTTGAAGTTGCAGTTGCATAAAAAAGAACAATCGCTCACAGCGAGGTAACCAACGACGGGATCAAGCAAAGCTGTAAAGTAATATAACATTTTTTACGAGTGTATCTCGTCACTGTAGTGACGAGACGAGCAAGTCGTGCGCCTGATGTTGAGCGTCACGCCTGCCCATAACAACACAGTACCAGTCAGATCGTGCTTAGCTCTGTGCTGTGCTTGTCGCCCAGACATATTAGATGGTCTGTCAAGGCAAAGGTCTTGTTATTTCGCTGGCATCATTGCCCTTCAAACCGGAACACAGTAGTGCTTACACACTACCGCTTGGCGGCAGAATATCAATGCATTGGTACCGCCCCAGTTGGACTCTGTAAGAGGCCTACCACTTAGATTTTCATTCGTTCGTTTCAGCACGTTTCGTGTGTTACTGTGTTGTTATGGGCAGGCGTGACGCTTACCAACAGGCGAACAACTTGCTCGTCTCGTCACTTTATCTCGTAAAAAAAAGAATGATAGGTTTGGGTGTCATGGTAGCAGATTTTGATTTATGAACTATTTCTCTTCTAGCCCTCCTGTCCTTTCCTGACTTTTTAAGAGTCATAAAGTCATATGAATGATACGATTTATTGATTGATTGGCAAATTGAATGAATAAATAAAGAAATACTCACCTGATACACCGGAAGGAAATCAGAAACCAGAAGAAATACGATTAGAGCCAGAGTTGGTGACATTTTGGATCCTTTCAAAATTGGTAAGGGTCCAAAATTCCACTTAACGTATGATAGTGGCGCTATTTAAAAAAAACCATAGAACAGCAAATAAAACATCTAACAATAAGGTCAGCGAACGTGATAAAAAGTAATGAACGTATTGAAAATGTAATCAAAACTCGTGATTCCGTATCTAATTAGCGTAATTCAAAGTTCTATGTCAGCCCGGCAAACCATTATTACTTAATGGCAAACTAACATAAAATTAATTAAGTTTCATTAAAGCTTACATTAACACTATTTCCGCCATATGTGTTTTATAAAACACCTTAGAAATTTTAATTAATTTCCAAGTTTCATAATTGGTTCTCAATAAATACTTTTTTAATTTGATTTTTTGTGTAATAAATGTTAAAATGATTTAGCAAAATCTCAAAAATGCGTTGGGAAAGAATTGTTAAACTTGCAAAATAATTGCAAGTTAAAATTGTAGTAGACGTTTGTTAAACCTTGGTAGAAATTGTGTCAAAACACGTGTACTTCATAACGTGGGTGTATAAGCTTTGATAAAGTCATAATAGGTGCGCTTAGTCACAATAATTAAAAAGAAATATATTAAAATAGAGTGTTGATAGCAATTAGTAGATAGTGGAAGGACTTGGGTGTCTTATAAGTGGTAGCACTCTTACAGAGTCTCACTGGGCCGGTACCACTGCATTTCCGTCAAGTATTAGTATGTAAGCACTACTGGGTTCCGGTTTGAAGAGGAATCATGCTACCGTAATTACTGAGCAAAGAGGATCTCTCGAAATCTTGGTTCCAGGCAACCCCTGTTAAAGTTTCTAGACGACAGCGAACCCTTTACTTATTTAAAACCTCCAAAGAAGATAATAAAATTGACTGCTGAGAAAAAAAGGTTTTTATTTTAATAAAAGGTAACAAGTACAGAGCCAAAAGAAATATCTTCTTTATATTAATGTTATGGATGGGCTTGTTTCTTGTCACAAATTGAGTCCATTTTATAAATAATTTTGGACACTTTTATCCAGAATTCTGACTCGATATCAAGACGATTTCTATATTTCGTTTTTATCATGACCAGGTGTGAAAACCCACTATCACATAAGTGTGTTGTAGCAAAGGGTAATAGGAAATTTACCCCTTTCGTAAGAGTTCGGGAAACTCTCTAACTGCCAAAAAAATATGGGGTAGGGGACAAACGAGCAAGCGATTCACCCGGTGGTAAGTGATCATCGCCGCCCATGGACATTGGTCAACGTCAAGGGTCTTGCAAATGCGTTACTGGCCTTTAAGGTGGGAATAGGCTCTTGTCTTGGAGGTCTCTAAGTCGTATCGGTCCGGAAATACCGCTGACGACAACTGATTCCAACAATTGGTACTGCGTGGAAGGAAATATCGTAAAAAGCGCACGGTTGTCGACTTGAAGCCATCCAGGTAATATGGATGGTATCTACTGGTTTGTCGCGTGGTTCGGATGCTGAACACAGCAGCAGGTATTAACCCGAACAATTCCTTGAAATACTCCCCGTGATACAGGCGGTAGAAAATGCAAAAAGACGTAACTTCCCTTTGTCCCTTCATCCCAGGGCCAAAGGATCAAGCTGGTCCAAAAGGTTTGATTTGCTTGGTCATCGACGATTGAGCAGCTCTATGTTGAATGCTATCAAATGGAAGGAGCAGTCAAATCTATCAAAGATATCCTTTTTAAATCAGCTTGCACCGTTTCATCTACGGACCTATCTAATAATGACTCCTGTTGCTTAATACTCCAAATAGAATTTATGCTCTCGTTTGTGACTACGAATTGGTTACCAATCCAGCCATACCTTTTTAGTTCGTCGCAGAGCTGAGGAAGATAAAGAACAATTTCAGTCCTTATTTTTCAATGGTGACTGGAAGTTATCAAGCCACAATTACGTAAATATTGTCGCGAACCCCTTACCGTCGAATGGTGAACCCCTAGGGGTTCGCGTACCCCACTTTTAGAAACTCTTGAGATAGACCATCCTATATCTCTGGGCGACGAGTGCAGCACAGAGCCAAGCACGTTTTATGTGGTGCTAGGTTCTTATGGGCAGGCGTGACGCTTACCATTACGTGCACGACTTGCTCGTGTCACTTTATCTCGTAAATAAATATTCGGGAAACGATTGTGTTAAGATGTTTCTTTTAAAAACACAAATATAGAAATATCTAATAGTGTGTACATTAATTTTACGCGGACAAGGGCCACGATTGAAAACAATTGTTTGTTGCTCGTACAGACATGTTAAGGATTTTTTTTCGTTTGTTTTTAAATCACTGTTCCTATTTTGAGTTAGAAATATCTTGTAATAAATTCCACGTGGACAGACATCCAGATTCAGAACAACTATCCGTAGTTCGTACAAATATTTGGTGGGAATCGAACCCACGACGCGCGACGCCAAAGCCAATGAATTATTGCGAAACAGGTCGTCGAAATTATAATTGTAAGGTAAATTGTTAAAATGATGCAAAATATATCGACAGCGCGGTGGGCGTACTAGTTAGTATGGTCACGTCGGTTTGAATCCGAAGCGGGACAAAAATCTACATGCGTGATCTACAAAGATTTGTGCCGACTCTGGGTTTATTACGTATCCGTGATTGCAAGTTTATGAAAAACCCTGTGACCCAGAAATTTTATTGACTAACACAGAAGTCGTTTTTTTTAAACCAATCAAAATAAATATTCGCCTTAAGGAATTTACTAGAAAGATAATAGACGTTATGATAATTTATAAGTGGTAGGTGCCACTTTTTTGCTGAGCCCGTCTGGGGATGTACCACTGCATTGCCAGTTACTGCCAAGCAATAGTACTTAGTTACTATTGCGTACCAGTTTGAAGGGCAACGATGCCAGCGTAATTACCAATATAGAACATCTTAAATCTCTGGGTGACGAGCACAGCGAAGAACCAAGCAGGATCTGTGTGTCACTGAGTTGTTATGGGCAGGTGTATTGCTTACCATCAAAAGCATAACCTGCTCGTCTCGTTACACTATGTAATAAACTCTCGTCTCCCGCGCTTTTCATTGTTATCTTGTATATTAGCCCCCTGGCCGATATTGTTCGAGACGGCATTATTATTTAAGTCTGTCTGTTTACATGAATTTGCGGTGAATTTACGGGATTTTCATTCGGTCAAAGTCAAAAAAGTTTTATTCAAAATTGGATTGTTTTACAGTCTCTTTTTGATGTCAACATAAATAACACTTACC
>DWGO01000840.1:0-10865 GCA_018247635.1 Eurytides dolicaon deicoon | reverse complement strand
CTATGAGCCAAGCACGCTCTGTGGTACTGTGTTGTTATGGGCAGGCGTGTCGCTTACCATATGATGCACGACTTGCTCGTCTCGTCACTTTGTCTAATAACATAAACGCAGTTTTACCGATTTTATTTGCGTTTTATTTTAATTATAGACTTGAGGCGTTTTTTTTACCGACCAGTCTTTTTTTTTAGATGTTTAGTGATGAGACCAGCGACTTTGTGACTGATGGTAAGTTACGCAATAATTATGATGGTTTACCCACAATAAAGCGTCATCTTTGTTTTTTTTTGCTACATAAAGTGAGGAGACGAACAAGTCGCCCGCCTGATGGTAAGCGTCACACCTGCCCATAACTACACATAATTCGATAAATTCAAATTGCTTGACTTTCGCCATCCAGAGACATTGGATGTTCTCTTTGCCCAGGCAATATTGGCCTTCTGGTTGTAACATAGTTGCACACTACTGTTTGGTGGTGGTATAATTGGCAATACAATGGTATCACGGTATATAAGTGGTGGGACTCTAGCAGAGTCCGACTGGGGAGGTACCATTGCCTTGCCAGATATTCTGCCGCCAAGCACTAATGTGCAAGCACTCCTGTCATCATTGCCCTTCAAACCGGAACACAGTAGTGCTTACACACTACTGTAAGGCGGTAGAATATCTGGAAATGCAGTGGTATCGCCCCAGTCAAACTCTGCTACAGTCCGACCACTTTTAAAATGTTGTAATTTTGCTTATTTTTTATACTTATCGTTTTATCTGATTTTGAATCTGATAAATGTTTAACATGAATCATTTAGTTTAATTATTGGTCTATCAAAAGTATGTATTTTTTGAATAATAGAAAAAAATCGATTATTTTTACTGAAATCGATTATTTCTTTCTTCAAAAATCGATTGCTAACAAATCGATTTATGTTGGGAAAAGAAAAATTGATTTTAATATAATTGTTTTTTTTTTTAAATCTCACATCCCTAGATGGATATATATCAAAACTGTTCTAGTATTTAAATTAAGATCATATTAATGACTACTCCCTGTCCTCTAGCTGGGACCAACTTGTCTCAATATGGACTATAGACATAACTAATTTTCTCTCATTTAAAAATTCAACCAAAAGCTGCTGTGTCCAAAGAGTTAGATAAAATTAATGAAAGTTAGTTTGGATTGTTTTCTTTAATGAAATAAGGTATTTATTAAATATCTAATCTAATCTTTAACTTCTGTGAACTTTTTCAAGTTTTTGGATGTTGATGAGCTTAGCTTAGCTTGTAAATATATATTTGTTCATTAAAATATCCTGTCTACTGAGCAAGTTACTTGATGATAAGGAAGGACCTACCTTTCAATGTTTACAGGTCCAAAAATATAAATCACATGAAGTTTTAAATCACTAATAATAGGCCTTCAGTTATTATTTCACTCTGGTTTTCTTATTTACCTACTATTTAATGAACTTTATTCTTTATCTTCTATGATGCAGTGGTGCTTGCTCCATTATTCTTCTCCAATAGTGCCAAAGACCATATATTAAAGCTGTTGTTGAACTTGCCATATGTGAAATAAATGTAGGAAATATATTTTAATAAGTTGTATATTAAATGTCAAATGAAATTCTATTATGTGTTCATATGCTATGTGCTGGCGTGTTTACGTAAATGACTAATATGACCTTAACATTTTTTTTTCTAGGGTATGGTATTTCACCGTGTTGTGAAGGACTTTATGATTCAAGGTGGTGACTTTACAAATGCTAACGGAACTGGGGGAGAGTCTATCTATGGTGGCACTTTTGAGGGTAAATGCGATTTTTATACATTTATCTTAAAATTCTTTGATAAGCCTTTTAGATAGTATTTTCACACAAGTTCTTTGGTTATGTTTAACATTGTTAACAAAAAAATAAAAATAAAATATCTTTGCAGATGAAACATTTGAACTAAAACATGATAGACAATATCTATTGTCTATGGCGAATAGGGGCAAGGATACCAATGGATCTCAGTTCTTTATGTAAGTTTGTGGATGCGAGGGTAAGAATGTAAATTTCCAAAGAAATGAATGAGTTTTCAAAATATAATTTAAATTTTTATGTTTTAACCTCATAAGGGTTCACAAGTTAAATAATATTCCAAACACAATTTAAACTGCCATAACTTAATGGGTTTAAAATTAGATATCCCTAGTATTTGTTATAATATTGCAATAAAATAAAAGTGACTTTCAAATATAAAAATGTTATTTTAATGCAGCCTATGACAATAAAGACTGAAATGATAAATATAATTTCAATGTCAATTCATTACAAGTCCACTGCTGGCAAAGCATTGCACGTATAAGACTTATTATGATTAAGTCTTTACTAATTGCTGCTTAATAATAAACAAGTCAAATTTAGTTTTTTTTATAGTTCTTAATATTCATTGTTCATTGCTAAATTGGGTAAAATGCCTTATTTTTTAAGTAAAATTGTGAGAGCTTGTCGTTTTGGTCAATATCAAATGATGGTTGCCAGATTTTTTGTCTTTCTTTTTTTTGAATTTCAAATGATGCCTATATTTCAAGATACCAATACTTTGTGTTATAAGGGTGTATTACAACATAAATTTCATATGGACAAACACCTAGATCCGGGCAATTGTCTGTAGTTACAAATATATGGCTGGAGTGGGAATCAAACACCAAACCCGCGACGCCGAAGCCAATACTTAGAATGCACGTCATCAAAAAGTAACTACGAATCAAACTCGAGCTCATATACTTATGTATGCATACTCGGTATGCACCAACATCCTTAGTTTTCTTCTCAGCAGTTTTGGTGAATTTTGCTTTGATAATGACAGGTTATTTGGGAAGCTTGCCTTTGCCTAGCAATTTGTAGTAACCAGCCTTGACAATGTCGCCCTAATAACCATTAGCATACTTAAGCCTTAAGTCTGCCAGACATGAAGCGTATGAGGTGTGTTCGAGAGCAAGTTGTATGGGTTTGAAGTTTGATGCGGCAGTTGATGCCAGGTTGTGTGTGTAGAGGGCGCTGGCGGTGAAGTGCGTTCGCTGCTCGCTATCGTTCTTGTTCTGTTCTGTGTGTTGTAGAACAACACAGGAGGCGCCGCATCTCGACAAGTGAGTATCAATTGATTTATACTAATTTTAGCTTACATTTTCAGTCTAGTTCAGGGGTCGAATCTGGTCCTTTTGAGTTGGAATAGTTAAAAATTACAATTGTATAGTGTTTATAGAGCCACAACCATTTTTCTTGCCAACAATAAATAGAGGTTTTTTGATAAAAAAAAACTAATGAAATAGCCGCATGTGGCTCGAGAGACGCAGGTTGCCGACCCGGGGTCGAGTTTATATAAAACATAACAACTTTTCTAAGTGGTACGACTCTTTTGCATAGTCCGACTGGGTTGGTACCACTGAATTGCCACTCATTCAACCGCTAATTAGTAGTGTATAAGCACTGCTGTTTATTAGTTTGAAGAGCGATGATGCCAGCGTAATTACTGGCTATAGTGATAGCACATCTTAAATCTCTGGGTGAGGCCATGCAGGTTCTGTGTTGTTATGGTCAGGGGTGTCACTTACCAGCAGGCACACGACATGCTTTGATTTATATTTATGCGTAGTCAATTGTGAAACTGCTTTGACACAATGAATATTTTGTTTATCTTAACTTGTGATATCTAGTTCATGCTTTCACATAAGGGTTGGGTCCACTGCTTTGCCAGTTATTCTACCGCCAAACGGTAATGCGTAAGGCCTACTATGTTCGGTTTGAAGGGCAATGCCAGCGTAGTTAGTGGGCATAGATAACATTTTATATCTGTGGCATTGTACGTGCTGGCGTGTCGCTTTAGTTTTTTTACGAGATTAAGTGACAAGACACGCAAGTCGTGCGCCTGATGATAAGCGTCACGCCTGCCCATAACAACGCATTAAGATATGCTATGATAAGCGTGCTTGGATCTGTTTTACGCTCCTCCCCAGAGATACAAGATGGTATATCTCTTTGCCCTGTAATTTTACTGGCATCATTGCTTTTCAAATAGGTACACAATAGTGCGTACACACTACTGCTTGGCGGCAGAATATCCGGCAATGCAGTGGTACCGCCCCAGTTGGACTCTGCAAGAGTCCTACCACTTACCATCATGACAAAGTTAATATTAATATTTAATAGCGTAAACTGAAGGTATTTTTGTCGTTGTTGCAGTGTGCACGTAGTGTTTGGCCAAGTGGTGGGCGGTGCAGCTCTAGTTCGTCAGCTCGAGGCGTTACCAGTCGACAGGAACTCACGCCCGCTCCAGGATGTGCTCGTAACAGCATGCGGACAGCTGGTTCGATTGAAGACCGGTATGTCTCCACTGTATTTGTATTCTTCTTTCATTGGGAAAGGTTTTTTATTGGAAAGGAGGCAAACTAGCAGGCGATTCACCTGGCGGTAAGTGCTCATCGCCGCCTATGGACATTCGCAACATCAAGGGACTTGCCAATGTGTTACCGGCCTAGTCCTATCGGTTCGGAAATACCGCTGGCGACAACCGACAAGTTAAATCCTTTTTTTTAAATTAATGTATGTATCCGAAAGGTGAACAAATCCTTCATGGGCTTTAGTATACATATATAATAAGATTGGTTAAAACAATTTTTTTTTATTGCAAAAAGCTTATAATATTCAAGAGTTTCTGGTAGATATATGGTTAATTGACTCTTATGTGGGATAGTTAATCTGTTGTATCCTTAAACATAGCAACAGTATTTTAAAAGAGCAACTGTTGAGTTTCTTGCATCTTTCTCTTTCCTCGCGAACTAATATGTAAAAATGACTACTGAAAAGTGCTTATATATAGACCTATTTGAATAAACATATTCTGATTTTGTCTATTTATTTACTCCTTATTGAAAAACTAAAAAAATGGATAGTCTACCCGGAAATAATGCTTTTTTAACAGATAAATTTCTTACTGTTATATATTTTTAATGAAATAAAATAAAATTAAGCTTTATTCAATTAGACTTTTACTTTTGAATCGTCAATAAAGTCAGGTCGTGAAGAAGTTACCACCTTTGTACATATGATACATAATGTAATGATGGAGTAAGGGAACATTTGGGGAGCAAAATAATATAGTTAAGCAAATTTGTAAAACATTGGTTTATAATTGTTCTGTTTGATTTGTTGGGATATGTTATTTGATTATCTCTTAACAATTTATTTATCTCGACATGTTGATAGGTAAAAAACGAAAACAGGACAAGGAGAAACAAAAGGGAGAAAGTGACGATGAGTCCGATCATTCCCACAAGAAAGACAAAAAGAAGAAAAAAGATAAGAAAAAGAAGAGGTAATCATACTTTACATTTTTTCATTAAGGTGCATTTTGTATTGAATAAAACTTACCCTTCAAACTCACAAATTTTATTCAACGAATATGTGATATATTGGCATTTATGTAAGTAGTAGTATAAAACGTTGAATTTAGTAATTTATGTCAATATGGTTGATTCGCAACTTTAAGAAGGATTTAACGATAATATTCAGGTATCAATTCTTAAAAACCTAAAAATACTAACCTCAGAGTTCCTAATTAGTATTCAATTATGAGATCTTAAAAGCATCTATAAATACCAACCTCTTGCTAAATAGTTAAATTGTTTTGTTAAATAGTAAATGCCCTTTCCATCTAGAGAATGCTGACCAAAAAAAGTTGACAACTTTAACTTTAATGACTTTTGTTGGTTGACTTTGGATGTTTGCGTATCAAAGTTATAGTATTTACTTAATGACTACTACTTTACTAAACTATTTGCCTGTATCTATCTCTTATGATAGATTAAGTGGCCATATTTATGCAAGAAATACACATAATAATATCCCTGTATCATAGGGTTTTCAAAATTAACCCAGTTGCAAAACAATTTGTAGTTTTTTTTACGTGATGAAGTGTCAAGACGAGCAAGCCGTGCGCCTGATGGTTAGGTGCTGTGCTGTTATGGGCAGGGGTGACGCCCATAGCATATTACCACATAGAGCTAGCTTGGCTCTGCGCTGCGCTCGTCACCCAGAGATATTAGATGGTCTATCGCTTTGCCGTGTAATCTCTCTGGCGTCATTGCCCTTCAAACCAGAACACAGTAGTGCTTACACACTACTACTTGACAGAAAAATATCTGACAATGCATTGGTACTGCTGCCCCAGTCGAACTAGAGTCCTCCCATTATGGATAACAACAATTGTGCCGTTGTATGCAGATCGAACGAAATGTGACGAGTCAAACCTTTGCGCTATAAGTATGTTATAGTGTTAAATAATATATATATGTAATATAATGACTCATTTGGCAGTCATTAAAATATTAGATTTGACGTCTTAGTCCCGTGCTACTGTTCTGGTTCTAGTGTTAATTCATTTGAAATTTGATGTATGCATTGTCTTATAACACAAGATATCCTTAAGTAGGAGCATTATGTAAAAAAAAATTGTTATGATTTAATGTGACGATACGAACAAGTCATACGCCTGATGGTAAGCGTCACATCTGCTCATAATAAGACTTCCTTGGCTCTGTGCTTCGCTCGTCACCCGGACATTTAAGATGTTCTATCTCTATGCCCAGTTATTACCGCCCAAGTCAGACTGCAAGAGTCCTACTACCTTGTAAAGTATATGTATATCATAAGTATATATAAGTGTTATATATTCAGTTACATCAATTTCAGACGCCACTCGGGCCAATCAGCAGAGGAGGAAGAGGCAGAAGATACTCCTTCTCATCCGCTGGTGGTGACAACAAAGATTGATCCCAGAGAAATACCAGAGGTACCTACGAACAGGTTCCTCATGAGAGGTGGCAGGGAGGGAGGGCAAGATAATGAAAGGGATCCCAGGAGGGACAGGGAAAGGTAAAGAAAGTTATTTTTCTTGCCCTTAATAATATATCTTTTCAGTTTTCTGGTTTACTATTGCTTAGTATAACCTCATTGCCTATAGTGTGCGATTTGTTGAGTCAAGGCAATAACTTGACTTTTAATAAGCCTGTCATAGTAAATTTACACTAAAAATCTTAGTTTTTACTAAACAAATCAATATGTTTTTTTTTTTGTAAATGATATATACCGTTATAAACTGATCTTTTTTTTAGTACATACAATAACTTCCGTAGGACGTAGAAAAAATCATTAAGAGTAGTGTCAATATAATAATAACATGTTATTATGTGATTAACCCTGATTATCTTTACAATCACAGTTATTAAATAATATTATAGACTTGTAGACTAAAGGCTTCGATCAAATATATACTAAACTAAGGGTGACGGCTCAAAAAACGGCCCGAGAAATAAGAGCACAACAAGCGTGTGGTCTTATTTGAATCTAGTATCTTTCAACCATAGCCAACGTACGGACGCACTAACATGCCTCAGTATGCTTTAAAGAATTGCGAAAATAACCACCGTAACAGTAAGGTTTCAGGAGTGTCTTTCTTTCGGTAAGTAAATATCAGTTTAAGTTTTACGTTACTTAAAAATCATTGTTAAATTGTGATTAAAGTTTTTTATATTCGAAATAATAAAATTTCGTCGTTCGGCCAATGCGTCACCGTCAAACAACCACCAATCTCGTCGGACGTTAATAAAGGTCATAGGTACATGACGTGACTACTAACTAATTTGAGCGTTCACATTATATTAACACAGTTGAATATCCAGTGCTCACTGCGTACGGTCACAAAATTTTATAAGATCACGTTAATATCTCGGGGCATAATGTCTTATGTCCATTACGCGCTAGTCGAAACTAATTTATATATAAACGTAATAATGTCGTCTTTATTAAAATACTTTTGCATTTCTGTATATATCATTATAGATACTGTAGTATAGCCTCGTGCCACTTTAAGCTGTGTTTATATGCAACACTGAATCTAGTATATATTTGATCGAAGATTTTCACATTTTTAAATTTCTGGGTGACGCGCGTAAGAACAAGCAAGCCCTGTGTGGCTCTGTGTCATTATGAGCAGGCGCGTCGCGCCACTACCATCAAACGCACGACTCGCTTGTCACTTTATCTCCTAAGATAAAACATGGTTCATTATAGAAACAAGAATATAATTAAGTTAACAGACCGCTTATGGCAACATATAAGGCCAAAGACAACGGAGACCGTTCAAATGTGTTCAATTATATATAGGCTATAATATTACAAAAGCGGGTTGGATGGCCAATAACACACAGATATTCTTCACTTACTTTATTGTTCGTTATGTTTTAATTATAACTTTTACAACACTAAACAACTTTATATTGCGAGTCTAACTTATTAAATAAATCACTATGAATTCCGGCATAATAACCACTTAATCTTGAGAGTGAAATCGAAGTCACTTGTATTATAGATCTACCCTTCTTATATACAAAAGTTCTCAGTAGGAAATCAATTTAGAAAGAGTCAACTCTTAATAATCCTTCTTCATCATTGTTTATAAAGTTGATATTTGTTAATCAGCTCAGCTGTCCATTTATAAATAATTTATACATTTATAATATAAAATATATTTAAGTCCTAAATCATTCATAATATTTTAGTTACATTATTTATTGATAGTGTTGCCAGTGATATTTAACACTTTCTTTTATTTTTTTGGCACATTGTTTATCAACTTTCAAAATAATATATTGTTTAAGTATACCTTATCCTCTCAAATAGTTCATAAGTTTTAGGATAAATCACAGTCTTATCAGGGACTATGTTTAAGAAATACAACATACTTAGTGTGTATATTAGTGTTTTTTACGAGATAAAGAGCCTATTGGTAAGCGTCACGCCTGCCCATAACAACACAGTACCACACACAACGTGCTTGGCTCTGTGCTGCGCTCGTCACTCAGATATATTAGATGGTCTATCTCATTGCCCTGTAATTTCGCTGGCATCTTTGCCCTTGAGACCGTAACACAGTAATGCTTACACACTACTGCTTGGCGGCAGAATATCTGGCAATACAGGTGTACCGCCCCAGTCAGACTCTGCAAGAGTCCTACCACTTAGAAAAGTGTGTGCGTGCGCCTTTAAGATCGAGAAGTAATTGATTTACACGTCTCGTCATTTCATTACATAAAAAAGACCTTCTCGTCACATCAATTAATTTCCCAAAGAAATACAATTTAGCAATGATTATTGTTTACAATTTTGCTGTCTTCATCTACAAAATATACAACTATATAATAATCTATACGATTGTTGATATGTTTCATGATTATACATATGTCTAAAGATATCAATTAAAACTGGCTGTCTTAAAACATATGGCTAACATACTGATAAACGATTCATAGTTTTCCTACCA
Organism: Eurytides dolicaon deicoon; assembly: GCA_018247635.1. Lineage (NCBI taxonomy): Eukaryota > Metazoa > Arthropoda > Insecta > Lepidoptera > Papilionidae > Eurytides > Eurytides dolicaon. Next base: position 1,508 of record DWGO01000840.1, on the reverse strand, counting down.
TATCTCAGCACTGTTAATTAAAAATAAATAATTATATTTTTATTACACGTCCACACTTTTAAGTGTAGTGATGGTAGCCCAAAATGAATCATTTTCCCTGTCATTATGTCTTAAGATGACTGGCGTACTTTGTCCTAATACCGTTCCCAGAATGGGTTTATTTATTTATTTAATAGGTACATCAACAGCGCTCATATTAAAAATTTTACAAACCGACAATTACATTTTATGGTATCTAATGTAAGAACCAATTAAAGATGTATACAATATTAAATTTTGTAACATAACATTGAACTGGGTTTTATAAGCCATTAAAGATATAAAGTACTGTAAGCATATGTATAGATACTAAGATAAGTGATAGGCTTTGCAGAGTCAGCCTAGAACAAAGAGATATACTATCTCAAATCTCAGGGTAACGAGCGCAGCTCGTGTTGATATTAGCAGACGTGTTGCTTACCATCAGGTACACGACTTACTTTTATAATTTTGTCTTTTTTTATGAGATAGGTGACGGGACGACGAGCAAGTCGTGCGCCTGATGATAAGTTTCACGCCTGCCCATAACAACACAGTAACACACAGAGTGTGTCTGACTCTGTGCTGCGTTCGTTACCAAGATATATAAGATTGTCTATCTCTCTGCTCTGTAATTACGGTGGCATCATTACCCTTCAAACCGGAACACAGTAGAGATAACACAAGCAGTAGCTTGGCGGCAGGATATCTGGCAATGCAGTGAACCCCAGCCGGACTCAGCAACAGTCCTACCACTTACAAAAAATCTTCGAAAAAAATGCGTACAGTGTGAGTACTTTACATTTTTCAATATCATTATTAATGTCGGTTTATCCCCGCGGCGTCCGTTATCGATGTCCGTCCATTCGAATGAGTGAATGGCCCCCACCCGTGACCCATTTCGTTCGGTCAGCCGGTCCGGCGCAATATCCGTTCGTTGAACGAGCGGCGCGGGGCTTGGGCGGAAATTTCATCAAATCTCCCATGCTCATGTTGATAACCGTTTTATCTTACGTTAATGGCGTTCCGAGCGTGTTGTTTTTTTCTTGCAGGGTATCCTGTATTTTTTTTACAGTTCGTTATTCTTCCCATTTCGTTATTTTGGGGGGAGTTATATTAGTTTCGCTATGCGGACGGGGATAACGGAGTTTTGTGAACAAATTCGATTGTTATGTTTCTTTGTCTCTCAGAAACTGTAACGTAGAATTTAATCAGTATTATGGTCTTCGGTTTTTCTTTTATCGTAAATTTTCCGCCCCTTCCTTATATATAATGTATTTTCCTTATACATGTTGGGGTCGATATATCAAATGATTTACTATCGCAACTATCATTACTAAAAATGAACGAATGATTAAGATTTAAAGAAGAATCGGTCGGTTTAATAAGTTTTTGCGCAAAATACAATGACATGGGGTCATCTTATTTTGGCATAAAACTTTTGATCGCTCCTATAATTAATATTTTTATTATGAAACTGGGTCTACATA
>DWGO01000839.1:0-10867 GCA_018247635.1 Eurytides dolicaon deicoon | reverse complement strand
CTTCATCGCCAGATATTCTGCCGTCAAGCAGTAGTGTGTAAGCACTACTGTGTTCTGGTTTGAAGGGCAATTATGCCACCGAAATAATAATAATAAAATATCTTTGGGCGACGAGCGCAGCACAGAGCCAAGCTGTGTGGTAGTGTGTGATTATTGGCGGGCGTGATGCTTACCGTCAGGCACACGACTTGCTCGTCTCGTCACTTTATCTCGTATAAAAAGAAAATATGTTTTTAGTAAACTTGTGTTAATGTTGCGTATGTGTATTCTGTAATTAGTGTTTCATTATATTCAAATCTAGTGATATGGCAAAATATACCCAGGGTATGGATGTTCGAAATTCAGCAATGGGAAGCAGCAATTTCTACGGTGGTAGAGCCACGCAGCAGCTGCAGTTGCTGCCGTATTAGAGCTGGCTCGAACCGGGTTAGTACCACGACCTCACAGAAAATCGACGTGCTTATAAAAAGTATTTGTACTTCCGCGTTTCGTCTGGTGAGTGAGGTGAGCCGGTTGCCCAAGAAAGTGACGAGACGAGCAAGTCGTGCGCCTGATGGTAAACGTCACGCCTCCCCATAAAAACAGTAACACAAAGAGCGTGTTTAGCTCTGTACTGCGCTCGTCATCTAGAGATATAAGATGGTCTATCTCTTTGCCCTGTAATTTCTCTGGCATCATAGCCCTTCAAAACGGAACATAGTAGTGCTTACACACTATTGCTTGCTATCTGTGTGTCTACTTAATAAAGCAACTGTGCGTGGCATGTATTTAACGTTAGTTAATAGTTGCTACCGTATTGACCAGGAGTACAACAACAAACTGTAATGATACAATTGATACACATACTTCGTTCCTAAGACACGTAGTCAACTTACGCTAAGCAAGCATAAAGGGTAACACCACATTTGCAAAGGCAATCGCCATATAAGCTTATACGTCGGCGCCGCTCGCTGACTCACGCCAGACATCCGACATTGGACCCGAGACGTCCTCAATTAATCATTACAATGCGCGGATATGTCGAGAATTTCGCGCCATTATTTCTTTTTTTTTTTCTAATTTACTTTAAGGCTAACCGCACAATCACTGTTGCCTTGTTTCGTCTTTTTTTTAATGAGTACAATGTTAATGGTAATGCAGATTGTACCGAATACCGTATAGTGGAATAATTTTTATTTTTAGACGCTTTTTACTTTTTAATATTCATGTTTTTTTTTATTTTTCAGTTAAAAGATCTATTATAACTTATTTACGGTTGAATGCAGAAATGCAGTGCAGAAGGAGACTCCATCGCTTAGATGGATGAATCGAATAGTTAACTTGTAAACGGACCTATCTAATAAATGTTACAGAATAGGTTAAATAAATTAGCGTCTGAGTAGTAGAACTATTGCAGAGTCTGGTACCGTTACATTGCCAGATATTCCATCCCCAAGCAGTGGTGTGTAAATACTACTGTGTTTTGGTACATTACTGTACAAAGAGATACACCTAATATGTCTGTGTGACGAGCGCAGCACAGAACTTACTCTGTTTGTTAGGTACTGTGTTGTTATGGGCAGGCGTGACGCTTACCATCAGGCGCACGACTTGCTCGTCTCGTCACTTTTTCTAGTAAAAACAAGCATTTAAAGTAGTTCGCTGCATTTAATATATTTTTGTAGCAACGAATTATTACAGTTCGCCCTTGATTGTATTATTGATTAAGTATTTGAATAAAAATAATTTGATTTGATATAGGAGGTGGTGGTGATTTATCGAGAGCCACAAATAATGATTCACAGCCGCAGGTTGGCCACCCCTGTATTATAATAATTGAAAAATAAATACTAACCACTACAAATAAGGAACTGTTTCAAATAACAAATAGAATATAGTGTTAAGTTAGTTGTTAACAACACAGTCTCACACAGAGCGTGCTTGGTTCTGTGCTGTCCTCGTCATCCAGAGATATTAGATGGTCTTCTCTCCGTCCCCTATAATTTCACTAGCAACATTGCCCTTCAAACCGGAACACAGTAGTGCTACACTACTGCAGGGCAGCAGAATATCTAACAATGCAGTGGTACCGCCCCATCCGAGCTCTGCAAAAGTCCTAGCACTTAGAAAAATTGTTTTCTGCAGCGAATAAAACCCTTTTTATTTTATTTAATAGGAGGTGGTCGAGTGGGCCGGGCCCGTGTGACTGGTGGCGCTGAGCGACAGCGGGTGGGCGTGGCCGGGGCCGGCCGCACGCCGCGTCCGCACCGCCGTCGACCCGCGCCCCCCCGCCTTCGTCTGACCATCACGCAAACATCCCAAAGACAGGCAAACGCATCCTAAACACAGGCGAACGCACCCTAAACGAATGCGAACCACACCAAACACAGGAAAACGGAGGCAAACGCACCTCAAACAGGTGAACATACCCCAATCGCACCCAAACACACTGCAATACAAACAAAATTGCACCCCAATCGCGAAAAAAAATCGCGTCCAAATCGCTTTACGCCACAGCCACAGTCGCAGCCGCAACGCTGTCATCATAGTGATAGATAGGCTTATGTTAAGTTAGATAATTAGCGAATAAGTGAAGTTCTAATTAGTAGGACTCTTGCAGAGTCCGACTGAGGTGGTGCCACTACATTGCCAGTTATTATGCGCCAAGCAGTAGCGTGTAAGCAATACTGTGGTCCGGTTTGAAGGGCAATGATGCCAGCGTAATTACAGGGCAGAGATAGACCATCTTATATCTCTGGGTGACGAGCGCAGCACAGAGCCTACACACTCTGTGTGGGACTGTGTTGTTATGGGCATGCGTGACGCTTACCATCAGGCGCAGAATTTGCACGTCTCGTCACTTTATCCCATAAAAAAACCAAACGCTATCATAGTAATAGTCTATCCTGGGCTTAGGTTAAGTTAAATATTTAGCGAATAAGTAAAGTGTTATTTCGTTTATATGTATGGAACATTCACTGGTTAGTTGGAACGCACTTACAAGTTCATGTCATTATTATAATACAGGATATTGAGAGAAATGTAGTCATCCAGCGGAGATTTGAGCCAAAGTGACAAATGAATAATAGAACCACAGTAATTTGATAGAGCTGACTTTATCCACTAGGTTATCTTATTATATATGTTCACTCTGCCATTAGTGGAGTGTTTCAATAATTTGAAACTATATTTTTAATTATTCTTATTAAAAATGTTTAGTTTCTGGCAATTGTTTCTTACATTTGGTCATGGTCAATTGGTTTGTATAAAAATAATATGATCTTAACCATTTTATATTAACAATTTAGGCACAATAAAAACCTTAGAAACTTTTGTTTTTAATAGACCTCTAATAAATACCCTAATATACCTCTCATTCTTACCATATTATGTCTTATTGTAGAAAAAGTAATTGGTTTTAATGGAAGTTTATTTTGTAAGATTTAATTGAAACATTAATGGGTAGTACCAAATCTAGTCTCATTATGATAATAGACGACATAGCAGTAATCTCATGAAACAGAATCAGAAATAATATGTAGATATAATCATACATTCTACACTAACAATTGTTATGGAATAAAATAATTTTATTAGCACAAGCTAAGTTGTATATAATGAAAAATGTTGTATATCTCATTTTGTTGTTTTATTTTGATTTTTTGTTAATGCAATGTAAATTTTGTTATTGTATAAAGTGTATTATTTTATATTGCCCTTGAATATTTTCCACAGCCAATGCATAGGCATTTATCAAATATTGCGGTAAATTATATTATTAATTTTTATTCATAATATTTTTTTACATTATAATTTTATTTCTTAAGGCATACCTCCAAAATGCTTAACAAACGTAGATATTTTTGAAACCGATATTATTACGTTAGCTGGTCGTCCTATGTAAAAAGATAAGGAGAAGTACTTATGAGACATTAATTTCCCTATATATTACTGATCATTATTAATAAAAATATATAAGAATTATGTAGAAAAGAATAGAATTAAATTCTATTCTTTGAAAATCTTAGTAGAGAATAATAAGATAGACACAGAAATTTATATGACAAACATGAATTTCTGTGTGCTTTCTTAAAATAATATATTTGCTTATGGAAATTTTTTTAGCTGACCTTAATTTCCTTAATTAAAATTCCTAAGTATTTATTTCATTTTTTTATAATCATATGATAATCACAGAAAACAGAAGTAGATATAGAATAAATTTTAATGCTAGTACTATTGAAAGCAGGAAGTACATGCAAATATAAACTACAAGTAAAATTTAGTCTTTGATCAAAGGCAAAGAGTGCTATATTTTAAGCACATATATTTTTATCGAATACTCTAGCAACACTATATTAAAATTGAAATATAGATTCATAGTTCAGACAATAAAGTTGCCAGTTGAAATCTTTTTTGTAGTAATGTCATATTTTTGCTTCCATAAAACTTTCGTTAATTTACTGATTGCTTATGCGCAAAGTTCATGATTTAAGTACAATTTGTATTACAGATACTATATCTATATATATGATATTATAATAAAAACTATTTGTAAATATGAAATCAAATGAAGCATAAATTCTAAAATATTGTAAATAGAACATTAATTACTGGCTTATATTTAATTTAGTCTGTGATAATTTTTTTTGTTCCTTTTAAAATTTTTCTGCTTAAGCTTGTATTGTGAAGTTGTATGTGTGCATTTCAAATAACAATAGCATGTTCTATTACACAATCATAACATTAAATTCCCTCTTTAGCTGCCTTCTCATGTTCTTCTATAAAATCAGTATATAATATGATATCATATCAAACATCCACAATTTAAAACTGCTTCAATAAGAATAAGGTTGTTGTAAATAAATGTTTCTATGTATTGGGCTCAACGACCACTGTAGTTTTAGCAGCATTCAAAGTATTATGTTTTAATTCAATAAATGTTTTAATCCTTTTTAATCTTCCATATTTAATATTAGAAAACATATTTTGTAGAAATTATGTAAGATGATTTTTAACTTCATAAATATTTTAACTTCTCAAGCCTTAAATGTGAAGATTAGCAATTATAATACTTGTTGTTACCAGTAATTGTTCAATGTTGTTGTATACTTATTTTTGCAAGAGTTGAACTCTTGTAGGATCCTGTAGATGTGACTGTAGCATAGTATATATAAATGTGATATCAACAAATGTGAATAGCGAGTTTTAGTAATTTCAGTGAAAAAATTTAATAATTTATTTTATTATTAAACTCTTTGAAGAATCTCTACATTATAATGATTAATACAATTGAATGTGCCAATGTTACATTTTTGAAACATTTTATTAGCGCAATCAATTTTTTTTTATAAATTTTTATTTGTTTTATAATATTAAGTCACAATGTTATGAGACAGAAAAATTTATAGAACTGATGTATGTACTGTTGTTATTCTCTGATAGCCGAATAATAGATGGATTATTGTGTAAGTTGTGTTTTTACATTAAAGTGAAAATTTACCGTTTTGTAGTTTTTTTTTTATAAATGAAGATCATGATTTTTTTACATAAAATGCATATAAAATAACTATGGAACAATGTAGATGTAGTAATTCATAAACTCCATATCAATACTTTAACAGATATGCATACATATGTATATGCACCCATCATTAATTTCTGTGGTATGGTAATTTCTTTGTATATATAGGTCAATAGACAATATAAAAATTGAGAGGAATAGGTTACAGTAACACTAAATAATATTACTGTTTTAGTGAAGAAGAAACTTAACTAATAAAACTTTTAACTTCATATATAAAAAAAACAACATAATTACAGAAAAAACTATTTTTTCCAAAGAACTATTTTTTCTTAGTTCATTACCTTTTTATGTGAAAAATCCAAAATTAGTTTTTTAATAGTTAGAACAAAATATACTAAACATGGACAATATTAGCATGTATATTCATTATTCATTTAATTTACAGGAATATATCTAACATTTTACACTTCATCTAACATTCTACTTATTACTCATTTAAGTTTTTTATCTTCTTTTTAAGAAAAATAAGTGGGAGACAAGTGAATTGTGTGCTTTACATTAATGATTCATCAATCATTAATGTAAAGCAATTTTTCATCAATTATGTAATCTCATTCTCATCAGAATGAGATTACATAATTGATGAGAATGAGTTTAAAATTGCTAGGCACTGTGCAGTGCTCTTCGCAATAGCATATAAATCGTTATTTTGGGAACATTACAATTTAAATCACAACACTGTTTACACACAATTGCTTGGCAGTAGAATATCTTGCAATGAAAGGCCAGGAAGGCTTGGCCTAGAATCCTATATCTTAAGAGATGGAGAATTAAGAGAAATTTTTGTTCAATTAATAGAGAATCAAAAAATGATATAAGTATATAATTTGTAAATACAGTAACAAAAACTACATTTACTTTGTTACATATGTATCTAATTTGGAATGACAATAAAGAAATAGCCACTTTATGACAGCATATATAAAAACAACCCATGTTTAAAAAATTATATTTGAATTTACATTAAGTCCACACATGTAATAGTATGATTAAAGTTGTTATAGTATATTGTAGAAATTAATGGGTTCAACATTATCATAAATATCATAATCATAAATAAATTTTGAGTATTGACATAAAAACAATGTCGTATTTATTGAATATTACCTACAATAATGATACCATTCTAACATCCTAATCATCAAAAATAGAATTATCACTATTCTTAATGAAAGGCACACTAGCACATAAAAACTGGGTTTCTGTTTGAATAGATTTGACGTTATCAATCCCTTTACAATTTGTCTGAATTAAATCTAACACTTCCATGTCTTTCTTAGCCAATTCACACACTTTTTCTAGAGAACAAAGTTCTTCTTCTTCAGCTTCCAGTAATGCTTCCATTAAAGCACCCCGTTCTACTTGTTTTCGCAAAGAAGCTACTTCCTCTTTCATGATTTTATACTCCTCATCTGACACTTGTTGTAATTGCACCTCATCTCCAGGCAATAAGACGTTGGATGGAATTTTTAATAATCTTTCAATTTCACCATCAATAATTTCTAAACAGGGTTCTGCCCGGTCATAATATAACTTTATTAACTTATCACACGAATGTGTTAAAGTTAATTTATCGGTGTCATTTAGATCTAATTTTTCCTGCAAATACGACTCCATATCTTTTACTCCATTTTTGATTTTCTGCTCCACCATTTGTCTAACCGCTATTTTAAGCCGTTGTGCCCCAAAACCAAAATGCTGGGTTTCATATTCCTCTTCTATGCCTCCAACCCAAGATTCTGTTTTTATCATATTGTAAAAACTTTTAGTTTTTATTCAAAATTAAGTCCTTATGAAAAACAAGTTTCAGAATTTCATAAATAAACCAACCTAACCGTTTAATTTCAAATTGACAACATCGATACAACTGACATTATGGTACGCTAATGATTAGTGAAGTGACGCTTTCTTGGTTTGTCTCCAAATCATTATTGTACAGAATATATAATTTGTGATCATATAACTAAACGTAATTTACGCGTATAGCAAATATGTTACTATCAGAATTAGAACTTCATTGTGAAACTAAGCTTCTTGAAAATAAAAAGCGGATGAAAAAATTAGTTTAAAAAAGTTTACTGTATATCTTGTGCCAGGAAAAACGATAGCGGTTGAATCAACGGATTAGTTAATTCGACGTCTACTTACAATCTACGCAAAAGTAAATCGTCGAAAAAAACATTTCGACGGATTAGGCGACTACCAACGCAACGAAAACGTTTGAACGTTGTTACATACATTCCATACTTGGACGTTTGAAGATTCATGGAATATTTGAATTTTTGACTGCTAAATTAAAACTCCACAATCTTCTTGGCGATTGACACGACATCTAAATGTAATCGATTAATTTGACGGTTCGAACGCAAATTTAGACCCGAATTTCTGTAAACTACGGAGTTCTTTTGATATAGTGTTTAGTTATATATGTATACAGATATTACTATAATATAGTCATCATTATCATCATATTCAGCCCGATATCGGTTCACTGGTAGATTAGGGCCTTTTCATTTGCACTCCACTCGCTTTTTTAAAAATCATATGGTAATATACGTGTGTATATTATATTTAGTTTAATAATAATGTAAAAGATACAACTAAGTCGTAGGTAGATAGACTAAATGGTAAGATTCTTGCAGAGTTCGACTGTACGGTACCAGGCATTGCCAGGTATTCTGCCGCCAAGCAATGATGCCAGTGAAATTACATGGCAAAGGGATAGATGGTCTAATATCTCTGAGTGACGAGCGAAGCACAGCACGCTCTGCGTGGTACTGTGTTGTGACAGGCAAACATGACGCTTACCATCAGGCGCACGACTTTCTCGTCTCGTCACTTTATCTCGTTAAAAAAGATGTTAATAAATTGTAAATAGTTACGTCGTTGATTACGTACCATTTTTAATATTAGCGAGTATTATGTATAGTAATTAACTGCAAGAAAAATACGTCTGAAGGGAATGAATTAGAGGAAATTTGTTAGAAAATGCAAATAAAAACAAATATTTTGTTATATTTTTTTTCTAAATGTTTATTAACTGCTATTCAAGTTTTTGAATAGCAGCCAATAACTGTATTCAGGCAATCATAAGCCTTAAAAAGCATAGAGAGAACTTTATGCATTAAATTTATTATTTATTTTATAAACCTCTAATACAAGCCAAAATATCATGTCAATAAAACATTAAAAAATTAATAACAGAGTTTTTTCATATGGCGATACAAATTCTGGCAATGTTCCCATACGTCCGCCTAACAGCATTGACAAATAGACTAGTTGACGAACTCAACTGGTTTATCAACATGTTAAGGTAGATGGTCTTATTTTGTTTATGATAAATGCGTGGATGAATCCTCACTAGAAGGGACCACGTAAATAAAATCAAATTTTACTTTTTATTCGGCGCTTTGTAGTTGCCATTTCAAAAATAAAATGATAAAGAAATAATGAATCTCAAGACAACAACGACACTTTTGTTTTCTTCAAATTGGTTGGCCAAGCAGAGAGATTACAGGTGTTAGCACAAAAATACCGGTAATATTGTATCTTAAAATTATTTGGTACCACGTATTGAAAGATGTTAATACTTTCAGTCAAGCTTTATCGAGATACTGAAACTTAGAAAAAGCTACAGCGTCTTGTATAAGAATTTATTTATATAGCGGAGAAAAGTATGTTTATAGTATTATTTATCAGAACGCACAATAAATCTACGAGCTAAACTATCGGCCATTTCCCTAATTGGGTCAAAGGGGGTGCGTTTAGTACGAGATTGGATTTAGCTCATAATTTAAAAAAAAACTTGTAAATACCTAAATGTACGCATTTCTCTCTCTTTGGATCGGTTTCCTCAGTATTGAGGGTCGTGATCACCTCGAATAAACAAAACCTTGTCTCATGACGTGATTTTCTCAATACACGATTATATTGCGTTCCAGTCCTTCCAGCGCGCATTTAAGTCCTTGTTATTCTATTGATGTAATTTTAAAATATATATAACGCTATCACAGAAGAGGCCAGAAGGTACCAACTGTGTTAATTATTAGAAATTTACATTACTTAAATAATACTAATGCGTAAACAAAGGATACTACATGATTTTAATATGCCAACTACGGTTAATAAACCCTTTAGTGTTGGGACACAATAATTTTTTAGTGAATTTAAAATCTGCATTTTTATTAAAATATTTTTTTCTAAATATTGATTTCGATCTGAAAATGTACATAGAAGATCTACATTAAATACAGTATTCGGTCCATTCGCCTCGATAAACTCTTTTTGTAACACCCAGTATATCACGCGCAAAACACCATAACATTTCTTGTGTTTCTGTTTTATTTCCCTGAATTCATTTAGATATTGATTACAACCTTTATTCTATATTTTACTGTCCAGTTCTTCATGCAAGGAAGAAATGGGCAGGATGCGATCCAAGAGACTGGTGGATAATTCTAGAAGTTCGAGAAGTGGATAAATTTGGCAAACATTTAAACGTGGTTTCACATCATGTGTGTAACAATAGTTAATTCAAATATAATTTCACCAAAGATTCAAATTATAAGCAAAGGTTTCCATTGGTAATTTCTAGTTATTCTACCGCAGAGCAAAAGTACTACTGCACTCCGGTTCCACATATACATTTTTGGGTGATCTCGTGCAACGAGAAGCAAAGTACGATTTTGTATTGTTCAGTTAATTACATATGTATACTAGATTGTACTGTACTGTAAATGCGTCGCTTACAATCAAGCGCCAGACTTGAGCGCAAAAATCTTATATAAAGTGATGTAAATGTAGTATTACATAAATATTAACTTAAGTAAGGCTCAATTAGTAAAACACATAAACATTCAATATTGTAACCACAAACCGAGGACATATCTAATCAAAATAATATTTATTAATTGAAATTAAAAGAACTAGGATTAGTATTTATTTATATTTTTAAAATGTAATGTAATTTCACACAATTTGTCGGTGCTGCCGCAAGAATGCGATTGAGATTGCGAGTGAAGCGGCGACGCACATCGCTTGTAACCGTTTCGCAGACCGCAATTCACTTCAGTTGGTTCGTTCAGTAATAAATTGGTGTTCGTAGTGTATCGACGTTCCGGCTTATCATAACAATAACATAACCTCACAATAGTTTTCGATAACTTTCACTTGGTACTCTTCGAATTAAATAACTTTTTGTGTTTAATTTTAAATCAAATTTTTAAGATAAAAGTTAAAACTGTGGAGTTGTGTCCCCACTTGTGTGATTGTGCGCGCGTTTGTGTTGTGTTTACAAAGTTG
>DWGO01000838.1:0-10871 GCA_018247635.1 Eurytides dolicaon deicoon | reverse complement strand
TTTCAAATATGTGTCCCAAATTTTAAGGATATATTCTTTAATGAAAAATAAGTAGCTGTAAGTTATCTTTAATTACGGCAGTTTAACCCTTATTTAAGATAGCTTTATAATTACCTAACGAGCAGACAGCCCTTATTATATAATAACAGGACATTAACGCAGAAACTGTAAAAGATCCCAGCATCGTCAACATCATTGGGCCGTTATCGTCGTTAAAATTTTCAATCTCATTGCACAGCATATTGTAAAAGCTTGCCGACTCGTGAATATGCATTCTTACTGGAAATAGTACACACAATTGAGTTCAATTATGCTTAATTGTTATATAATTCACTTTAAGTTTAATTACCATTTATGTTTTTTTATTTCTAAGGAATTATAAAAGAATTCAGTATTTATAAACTTGTTTAAGTTTAATTAATATTATTGATTTACTAGCGTTATAAACGTCTACTGTTTATCAACTGTACTGTTTTTTAGTAGAAATTAATAAATAACACGTGGAATATACTTACAGTATTGTAATTTTCTTATAAACATGTGCAAAATTAGGTAAATAAAAATTTATCCATACCAGTTCCGTATTCAACTTGTCGAAATTTATTTTCGTTGGGGACTCGATCAGTTCCGTTGGTTGTTATGAAATAAGGGGAACTAGGTAATTGGCTTTTTGCTGTAAAAATAAAAATGTTCTCTATCGGAAATAAATAACTGGCAATTTGTTGAAAACAAGTCTTCAAAATTAACCTATAATCCCCGTTTATATTAATTACTTATGACATTCAAAGTAAATAAAAATAATGCAATAAGTTACGACTTTTTCTCCTTACAAATGTCAATTATTTCTTGTAGGCCACTATTTATCGTAATGAATCCAGACTGAATAGCAAGGACGACAACAGCTACTTGTGTCAAATATAATAACACCATAATGTGTTTGAAATACTGCCCACTGTATAAATACTGTATAACCACTGCAACAAGGAAAATGTATCATTATAAATTATGCTTTTGCTATGTGCTAGCCACTTAAGTTTACAGCAAAGCGTTCATAAACAATAAAGAAATATTACTACTACTGATAATAGAATTAAAACATTGTCAAAACCACAATTTTATGGAGAATGAATATCACACCTAATTTTATTTACTAAGCGCGGCCCCGAAACGCGGAAATTATTAAGAAAGAGTGAGAAATCTAGTATAATTATTTATCTAACCTAACTTATTTATATGATTCTCCCGTTGATCTGTTCTGATAGTTTAAAATATTGAGATGTGCTGTACTGTTCTATTTCCAGTGAGTAGCAAAGCACCGGGGCCCCAAATATTTATATGGCTTAGAAGTGACCCTATGTCGGTAAGTCCCTATGGTTAGTGAAAATTATATAAGCCTAGGTAATGGTAAAATAGATTTTATGATACAACATACTTTCTTTGTTCAGTTCTTGGCCAACTTTAATAATCCATACGAAATGAATAATCGTGTAAAAGATTGTAACGATCAAAAGTACTATAACTCCAATCGATGTTAACTTTCCATTAGGGCCTGTTTCACGATTACGATTACTGATTTGATGCACCTGTAAAAATATCGAAACGTCAATAAATGTGCAAGTCAATATCAATAGCCTTAGTCATGATACCATCATAGTGGTTCAGGGAACTTATTTTGAATAATTTACGTAAGTCATAAAATTGTTCAGTGAAATATAAAGATAAAAAAATGTCGCTATTGTTTTATAATTCCGTAATAGATGAATTCAAAAGTTGTAAACATTATAACAAATACCAATGTAATCGATTACCCATCCATACATTTCGATGCAATTCCCGCTTTTGATTCCCTTTTTAACAGAAACTAATGAATATATTGATGTAAGCAAAGCGCTCCAAGTTTATTCTCAATTCTATAAATAAATTCAAACAAATCTACTTTTACACGTGCCTTTTCTAAGGTCCTTAATAGATTGAGCAAGCGTCCCATTCGGACTTCCCCTCGCCATACGCCAAAAGTCACGATTGTTGTCATAACAGCAATGTCAATTAACCACACTGTTAATAAAGACGGAGTGTTCGTTCTAAAAGATCTCGAGTTTCCCACATACTTGAAATCTATGTATAATCCCGCTAAAGTGATGGCGTCTGCGAAGTTTAATGGGTACACGTAAAAAAAGAAGATATGAAATCCGTTTATTACATAATAAGTCTGATATAGGTAAACATTTTTTTCATTGAGTTTTTACATTATTGTATATTTCTTTACCTTCGGACATTAAACTGTTTTGTTTTTAGAAGATAAAGTGAAGAGACGAGCAAATCGTGAGCTTGATGGTAAACGTTACGTCTGCTCATAACAACACATTACCGAACAAAACGAGCTTGATTCTGCGCTGCGCTTATCATCCAGAGATATAAGATGGTCTACTTTTTTGCCCAGTACTTACCCTGGCATTATTTCCCAAATCGGAACACAGTAGAATGCAGGTGGCAGAATAACTGGCAATGCAGAAGTACTACCCCAGACGGACTCTGAAAAAGATTCCTACCACTTCGGTTGTTTTCTACGGCCACCAAACATCATCCAAGTGTTTGGCGGCGAAACTGTTTAGGCTTATCTGTGCAATAATAATAATCTTATTATTTTTCTTAGTCATTAATAAAAGAGGACTAAACTGAATTTAATTTTCTTTGATAGTGCTACGTAGATATATTTATATTTATTCTATCACATCTCGTTACTTACTTACGAACATGAAAACGAACAAACTATACCAATGTGAGATTTTAGCCACGCGAGCGACATAGCTGCCGCCATTGGGCGTTAACTTCACTGGTGCGGTACCAAAAACACGAGAAATTCGCAGCACCATTGCTAAAGTGCCACGAATCTCGCACGCATTTTCATCAACTAACACCATTTTGAAATCGGTCTTGCAGAACAACTGCCGCGATGGCTTTAAATATTGACAGAGCGATTGTTGTAAATGCATTTCTACCGTATGCGTAATTTTACCGAAGTGAATCAGATATTGTTAAGTGCAGTGCGGTGTGACACTTATAATTAAATCGTAATTTTGTAAGTATATATTACTTATCACTACACTGCAGTTAAAAATAGAAATGGACAACATTGACAAAACAAACAAAATAATAGTAATATAAAGTATTTTAATAAAATGATCAAAGGAAATGCTCAGCGCCCAACGGTAAAATAGTTTAAAGGAGACATCTGTTCAAGTTGGCCTTTTCTAATGAGTGCTTCAAAAATCATGGATCACATATAGGGCCGCTACCTTTAGGCCATACACAATCGCAAAAAACTGAACTAACACCTTGCAACACCTCATTTAGTATGTACAGGGTGATAATTGATTTTGTATGTGTTAGCACTCTTTTCTTATAGTCCGTCTGAGGTGGTACCACTGTATTACCGGTTATTCTGCCGTCAAGCAGTAGTGTATAAGCGCTACAGTTTGGCGGCAGAATAACTTATAATAAGAATTCCGGTTTGAAGGGCAATGATGCCTGCGTAATTAGTGTCCAAAAAGATAGACCATGTTTTATCTTCGGGTGACGAGCGCAGCGCAGAGCCAAGGACTTACTTATGTCTGTACTATAGAAAGACAGTGATATACAAGTCTGTAATAAAATAAAATTTGACTTAATTTTAATACAATGTTGTACTAATAACTTTTGTCTAGAATATCTTCTAGACAAAGGAAACGCAACTCAACATTACCGCTATAGCGTTAATGTTGAGTTGCGTTCCCTACCTTATTTAAAAAATCGAATGGTAACTTTCATTCAGCATTAGCAAGATGACGCGATGAGTAAATTTTATAGAAGTAGTTCAAAAGTGGTAGGTCTCTTTTGTAGTGTCCGTCTGGACTGGTAGCACAGTATTGCTGGTATTAGTATTCTACCGCCAAGCAGTAGTGTACAAGCACTACCGTGTTCCGGTTAGATAGTTCCGAGTGACACTGTGTTGTTATGGGCAAGTGAATTGCTTACCATTAGACGCACGGCTTACTCGACATGTCACTTTGCATCCTTAAAGAAAAGTTTAATGACATTATTCAATGATAAATTCTGATAGCCTCGAAAGGTTCCGTATTCATATCGCCCGTACTTTGTCTAAAAGCAAAATATAATTATAGTATAAAGTGTATACCCATTGTGTTGCGACAATCATAGACATCAAAGTAATGCACGTTGCGACAGTAAAGTTATAATCTGATTTAGAGAATCCAAATTATAGTTGCATGGAAATGGATTTTCCACTCTTATCATACTGTCAATCGGGTGAAAGTAAAAATGAAATAGTAAGAAATAATTAATCAAGAAACATACAATAAATATTAATATGTTCATTAAAGAAGTCGAATTTTCACGCAGACTTAGTTATGCATATCTATAGTTGGCTCCTTTACACAACCGTTAGTAAATAACTTTTTTGCGGGATAAGTAACAAGACAAGCAAGTCGTGCGCCTAATAGTAAGCATCACACTTGCCCATAATAACACAGTGTCACTCAGAACTATCTAACCGGAACACAGTAGTGCTTGTACACTCCTGCTTGGCGGTAGAATACTAATACCAGCAATACTGTGCTACCAGTCCAGACAGACACCTGCTGCCTGGCTCTGTGCCTCGTCACCCAGGGATATAAGATGGTCTATCTCTTTGCCCTGTAATATTCTGGGATCATTGCCCTTCAAACTGTAACACAGTACTGTTTACACACTATTGTACCGCCCCAGTCGAACTCGCTGTGAGTGAATACTATTTGTTAGATTTAATATACACACATCGCGATTACATTCGTGTTTGAAACTTAAATATTCCAAATATTTTAGTTTCGAACACGAATATAATGTGGTAGTACTGCCGTACAATGTAGCGTACAATGTGGTAGTACTCTAATGAAGAGTCCGCCTGTAGTAATATAAAAGCACGACCGTGTTTCGGTTTGAAGGGCAATTTTTATAGTGTAATTACTGGACACAGAGATATACTAGATATTGTGTCCAATAACGTCCTGTGAGCACTGTTTATCGGCACTGTGCTGCACTCGCCACCGAGAAATTTAAGATAATCTGTATGCTCAGTAATAACGCTAGCAACATTGAGCTTTAAACCAGAACATAACGAAATAAACTCAGCGCGACCTTTAACTCTTTTTTTTATTAACTATAGTTAACAAAATCAAAACAAGACCCAAGCAAACCACTACTGCAACTTATAAAGATACAGTTAGTTATTTCTCCGTAGAACGGACTAAAAATTAATAGTTTTGAAATGTAGGTAACCGAGATTGACATTGACAGTTGGACATCGAACACCTTCAGTCCGTCCCGTGACAATGAACGCTGTATAGTGTTTAAAACGTCGGGAAAGTTATAAATTTAAAATAAAGTATAAAACATAGCTTACGATATGATTTCAACTAGCATATTATTCGGTGCGTTGTTTAGCTTTATATAACTCTTAATTTTTCGCAGACACCTAATTTAGTTTTAGAAAATAAGTGTTTTTTTAAGATAAAAATTAAATCATTATCTACGTAAATTTCATTAGTTTTAGTCGAGAAGCCACAAAATATATATTGAAGTTTATATTCTCTGGGGTATATATTGATTATAGGCAACTTGTTTGCAATCGTCATCCTTTAGTTATTAAAAATGCTCCTAAAATATTTACAAATAAGTTGCTATCATAAGATGGCCATCATATTCGTTTCGTCACTTATTTTCTTAAAAATATTTAACACTACCAAGTTTCGTAGTTGGACTCAATCCTACCGATTTGAAAGTTAAAACCAAGCACATCGACATTATAATCCTTCAAGTGCAATAAATGCATAGATCAGATCAAAAAAATTATAATTATAATATGATGATAGCAGTTAATAATTTAAAAAATCTAATTTGTAGCAATATAAAATCCATAAATTCCTTTTATTCATTAATTTTTAGTATTCACGTAAATTTACGAAAATATTCGCACCGATACGATTTTTTGTGTTAGGAACAAACAAATATTTCGCCATAAAAATGTTTTTGTTTCCTTTTTTCTTTCTGGTTGCATATTGGCAACATTTTTTCTTCTGCTTCGGCCCATAGCGCCTAAAGTTAGCGACGACAAGATGACATATTTATTATGAACTTGATAGTTCAAATTTAATTTATGAAAAACAGAAATTAATTAATATAATGTTACTTTTATTTTTTTATTGAATTAATTGGTAATTTTTTTAGATAAGTTCTCAAAATTCACAGTTATAATTAATAATTATATTTTTTTACGTGATAATGTGATGAGACGAGCAAGTAGCGCGCGTGATGCCCATAACAAGACAGTGCTACACAAAACCAACTTGGCTCTGCTCTGCGCTCATCACTTTGGGAATTAGGGTTATATATCTCAAAGCCCAGTAATTACGCTGGCATCATTGCCCTTCACACTACTACTTATCGACAGAATAACTGACAATGTAATGGTACCACCCTAGATGGCCTCTGCACAAGAATCCTACTACTTACAAAAAATAAGAGGAACTATCCCTATCTAAGTATCTGCGATTGCTCTGCCAAAAGTATTAGATTTTTTTGTGACTGGGCGTAGAGATATACCATTTTTCTTTAAACCTCAAAATACACTCTTACAAATTACTGCTTGATGATATAACCCAATGCCAATGTCTTGGCATACCTCGCTGACTAAGCAAAAGATTCATACCTCTACCATACCATTACCAACAAAAATATAAAGGTATAAGTAAATAATGATTTCTTCTATTTACGCGAATACTTGACATTGTAAAACAACTGTTTTCGGATTTTATCGCTTTTATTTTAAATTTCACTTCCTGACATTTCAATCATTTTATAGCGTTCATGGTCACTCACACTGAAGTTATTGGATGTCCCACTGTCAATGTTAATCCCGGTTACCCTTCATTTCAAAAATATTTTTAACTTTTTTATTTTGGTCCGATCTACGCAGAAAGAGCAAACCTGTATCTTTAATAGTTGCAGTGGTGGTATGCTTGTGTTTTGATTTAATCTTTTTAGTTATGGGAACCTAAGTCGGTGGTAGAACCCAATCATCTTATCGATTGAAATTTGGATGTTTTTTTTTTTTCAATTTCAATAGTCTCACTAATTATCCTGAGAAAGAATCGGTCTCCTTTTGCAAGAATTTGTGGTTTACCAAATCTTATGTACTGTTTGGGAACCTTAAAGGAGTGTTCGCAGACTGCAGACTTGTTAATATTTTTGAGTTTAATGTCAGCTATATGTTCCTTCACATGGGTTAGAATGGCTCTTATAGTTTGTCGTATATAAGAAAGACCACATTCACAACCAAGCTTGTATACTCCTGACTCTTGTAGAGGTATGTTGCAATTGACAAATGATAAACAGTGACTAACCTTCTTCAGCAGCTTATAGTATGTTTTATTTGAAGCTCACTCCAAGATGTAGCCATTAACATAGGGAAAAACAGCAGGTCCCCGCTCCACCTTGGCTGGTTTCACTCGGTTCCTGTGACGTGGACGTGAAGATACTATATCATTAAAAAGTACTCCAAAATATTAAATCTAGGCGTCAAATTGACAATGCCACCGTGTGCTTAACCGCTAAAATTGTATGAGTTGCCTAAAATACATAAACTAAATGCTCCATTACGCCCTATTGTAAGCAAGATTGACTCACCAACATATAGAGTGGCTTAACATCTTCTAAAAGTTTTATCTCTATTAAAGAAGACACACAGAGGCATACACAAAGGATAAATACCATTTTGTAAGTGAGATAAAACACCTAAGTTTTGCTGACAATGATACTGTGACGAGTTTTGATGAAACTATGGTGAGATTTTACAAGCGGTATGTAAATGACTCTTTCATATTTTAGCAACTAATAAAATAAATGCATTTTTGAACCATCTTAGCTCTATAAATTCCAAAATACAATTTACTATGGAATTAAAATCTTGTAACTCTTTAGCTTTCCTTGGTGTATTAGTTATTCGCAATCCTAATAAAACCTTGAGTCATACTGTGTACAGGAAAATAGATATTCCAACGGTAAATCTTACCGCCGTGCATCCAATTTAGCTACCATGGGTAAATGTTTGTTTCAGAGAGCATATGGGATCTGTAATGGTGATAATCGGGCTTCCGAGCTGATACATGTCAAGCAAGATCTGTATGATAACCAGCGCCGTGCTCCACGCTTACGTCACAGAAACCGAGTTAAACCAGCCACGGTGGAACGAGTACCAGCTGTTTTTCCTTATGTTAGAGGCGTCACGAACAAGATTGGCTACATGTTGAAAATTGGTCCAATAAAAATATAATATAAGCTGCTGAAGAAGATTAGTCAGTGTTTACCATCTGTCAATTGCAATATATCTCTACAAGAGCCAAGAGTGTACAAGCTTGATTGTGAATGTGATCTCTCTTATATAGGACAGACTAAAAGAGCCATAAAAACCCGTGTGAAGGAATATGTAGCTGACATTAAATTCAAAAAATGTAATAAGTCTTCAGTCTACGAACACACCCTTAACATTCAATCACGAATCCGCGCAAAAGAACACCGATTCCTTCCCAGGATCATTCGTGAAGCTATTCAAATTGAAAAACATCCAAATTTCAATAGAGAAGATAGCTGGGTTCTACCACCGGTTTGGGATCATATAATTAACAAAAGACCCAAGCATAACACCACTGCAATTATTAAGGATATAGTTAGCTCTTTCTGCGTAGATCGGATCAAAAATTAAAGAGTAAAAATTAATAATTTTGAAATGAAGGTAACCGAGATTTACAAACCAACATCTTCAGTCCGTCCCGTGACCGTTAAAAAAAATATAAATTAACGCAATAAATTCCGTAGTTTTATTTTACTTTTTTATTATCTTATGTCAAGTATTCGCGTAAATAGAAGATATATATATATACATATACATATTTGGGTAACGAGAACATCGCAGAGCCAAGCATTAGGCGCAAGATTTGCTAATCTCTTCACTTTATTAAAAAACACTCATAGCCCAAGCAGACGTGGGATTACTTTACAACCACGTTTGGTATCGGTTACCTCCAGTTACCCCTAGATGGCGTGGACAAGTAGTCGGAGTTGGTACCAAAAAAGATTTTAATTAAAACAAGATTTCTTTTTATTAAACCTTATCTAACATGAGAGTATGTGATACGATTAAAAAAATTAACTTACCAATCATATTTGGCGGCATGAAGCAATGTGGTTACGAATATTCTGTACTTGCTTACGTGTATGTTGTCCACCGAATGGAATGTTTCGAAACTGGTACCGTTTGAAACTGGTGCGAGCACTGACGGCATTACGGACCTGAGATACATATATAATATATAATATCATATCCACCATATATCGGGTGTTACAGAAAGGGTGTATCAAACAGAATAGTACTGTAGTGACCATCACTACCGCATAGTATCAATTTTAATACTATATAAATTTGCCTAGCAGTTCATATCCATTTAATATTATATCCTTAATAATTAATAATTCTCATACAAATTAAATAGCGCAAGCAAACCCGACGCGCAACAGTAACATGTCGATCCGACTCGCGCTTGCTTGCTTGTTGCTAAGCAACCGATCCTTTGTATCGAATGTTCTAGAAGCTCCGTCGGCGTCGGTCCGAAACTAGTGGCGTGGCATCAGTCCGAACTAGTTACGACGGCGAATGCACGCTTGATTTTGCTCCACTCATATTGTGTTTTGTTTAACATTTTTATTAACATCTTTTATTCGCACTTCCTAGTTTAGTTATTTCTGTTAATACTGCCTTTTGGACTTTCTACTTCTGTGCCTACCTTCTTGTGCTTTTTTTAAACTTTATGTATATAATTAAAACAGCGATTCAATTAACGGCTATTTATTTCCCCGCACAATAGCCAACAATACGCCGCCGCCGCTTTCTAAAAGCCACCTCGGCGCGCGCCAGCAGTACTCAAAAACCATATGACTTTAATATACCGACTACGGTTAATGAACTCATGTTGTTACACAATAAATTTAGCGTGGAATTGTTCGCCACACTAAAATTATTAATGTAATAGAAATTAGAATATTTTATTTATCAAAGTATTTATTTTTGATCTGAAAATTAACAAAGATGATCTATACCAGATACGTTATTCGGTCCATTCGGCTTGATATACCCTTTTTGTAACACCCAGTATATACTCTATATATAGTCAGATGCTTTCAGCCAAGTACAATACATATGCATATTTAACGAGTCAGACGCTTCCAATACTAGAGAATAACGTTCCTGTGTTACGATTTAACTATGTAATATATAGAATTGGTTAGAAACGATAAGAGGCATATAGTTTTGACATTAAAAAATTGACAAAAGGCAGACTATTTCTAATCTTTTACGTAATATGCGTACTTGAATACTATACATTTGTTTTTAGATTTTTTTTTAAACAAAATAAAAATTTAAAGGCGATAAAACTGAATTATCCTCGATAAAAAAATCAGATAAAGGAATTGAATATGACGTAAAATGATTGATATCTAATCTGATACCCTTATAATCTGAATCTCGGAAACGGGTCCAACGATTTTCATGAAATTTAGTATGCAGGGGTTTTCCGGGGCGATAAATCGATGTAGGTACTACGTTTAATTTTTAGAAAACGTAAAAACATACCGAGCAAAGCTCATCCAGGTACCACAGTAGCCACAGTAGTTTTGTGTGTATTAATATATAGATACTAGGAGACCCGACAGACGTTGTCTTGTACACACGTCTTTAATTCGAAAATTTCAAACTTCTTTTATTAAGCTATAACAAACTGGAC